>VZTU01014543.1:829596-848598 GCA_013400835.1 Zapornia atra | reverse complement strand
GTGGAGAATCTAATTTCAAGCTCTAATAATATTATCACTCCATTTTTGTAGCTTTTTAAAGCACTTAATTCTAGGTATATTTCTTAACATA
The DNA here is from genome assembly GCA_013400835.1 of Zapornia atra. Lineage (NCBI taxonomy): Eukaryota > Metazoa > Chordata > Aves > Gruiformes > Rallidae > Zapornia > Zapornia atra. The sequence continues at coordinate 848,507 of VZTU01014543.1, read as the reverse complement.
AGGTTTAAAAATTACTTCTGACGTGAATCTGAATGGTATAATGGGAAGTCCCCAGATATGGAGATCAAATATCTCCTTTGTACCTTTGCATCTTGAATCATGGCAAGCCCCCATGTGCTGCAAAGCCCTGCCAGGTTTCTCAGCCACGCAGGCACCCTACACACACCACAGGTGCCCAAAAAATAGGTGCAAGGCAGGTGATACCCATAGCTATTTGTTACTTCCTCTTTTTAAATAGACATTCCTTCATCCCACAGTGTGTGAGAAGGAGCGAGTCATGCCACGTCAGCCCTGGCCCACCGTAGCCATCGCACCTCACACCCTTTGCAGGACACCGGGGATGGCACAGCATAGAGCCAGAGCTTGATAACCACTGAAGAGGGGATGGTTCAGATTTCTGGAGGATTTTCTCTCGTCCTGAATGTGAAAACAAAATGATTTTGCTGTTCAAACTCCTCAAACAGTTTTGAAAATCTCAACAACAGTCCAGGGAGACTGAGAGCACCAGCCAAACCTCGCTCTGCCTCCACAGCATCTCTAACTTCACTTTCTCACGTAGAAGTCATCTAATTATTTTGTGATACACCAGAGGATGACATGGTGGTACCTCCAGAAACATTCCCTGCTGCCACAACAGTGATAAGCACGGACAAGGATCGCCCAAACTCTACACAGCACAGCCTTGAAGAATCATGGTTGGCCTCGCACCCAACCACGATCCCACCAAGAGTCCCCTGGCCACGCAAGGACAGCTTTAACATGGTCCCCTTCCATCGCTGCTTGCCTCCTCGAGACATCTCAGGGTTCCCAAGCAGATCCTCTGCCCTGAGGTTGGTTGTCCATAAGCACCACCATAACAAAGACAATTAACAACGGTGACATCCTTACCTTGATTCCCGTCATGGTCCACTGGAAATCGCTTTGAGAGCCGGGGCTTCAAACCTGCTTTGCCATCGTGTGATCTGACATCGCAGAGAATTTACTGTGGAAACAAAAAAAAACCCCACAAGTGTGAAATGTGACTGTCGATAAAGTAATCCTCAGCAATCAGACAAAATTAATTGTGTGAACATCATTGATCAAACCTACTTAATACATTGGGTTTGTAGAAAGCTGGAATGTAATTTCATTACCAATCTGCTCCATCCTAATGAAATTTCTAATAACACTCTAATTTTGATTTCGGTTAAGGAGAGAATGATGGAAGTTTTCTTTTGCTTCTCTTGTAAGGTTTTATTTTATTGGCTTTCTGCAATACCAGGGGTACTAATTTTTTTTTTAATTTGACATTTTATTAGCAGGGGGTTTAATATAACAACACAGATAAAAAACAAAATTGTGGCGGTGATTTGGGCTTTTAAAAATTTATTTATTTATTTTCTGTTCTTTTCCAGTTTGTTCTTTTCTTTTTATCTGTATTTCTCATGGAACAATGCTGGAGGAGCCCAGTCAGTGGGAGAGGCACTAACATGCCTACATTCCTAATGGGTAGATTAGGGTGATGACACCCCAGCCCTACCCGCATCAGTGGCAATGCTCCCCTTAATTTAGACACAACCAAGATTTCACCCTTTGGGTCAAAGCTTCCAAAGACACCATTCAGGCTGGGAGACTCGGTTGTGTTGGTACAGAGAGAAGGGTTAGAGGTTAATCAAATCAGGAGTGATGGAGCATCAGGTAGGTAACTGAATGGTGGTGTTTGGGATTTGCATTGAAGCGCGTGTGCAAAGAGCCCAACTACCTGGGACACCCATCCCAGGAGGAAGTGGTGCAGAGGGGTCTCAATGCTTCCAGCCCCCTCCTGTGCCAGCCTCCCGCATCCCCCTCAGTTCAGTTTCTAGCAAAGTCCCCAGATGGCAGCAGAGAAAAATGCCAAAAAAATATTAAAAAGACGACAGCCAGAAGAAATTCACAAGTATAAATATTGGCACAGGACACAGGAGTAAGGATTTGAGCTGCGAGCAATGGAGGGGGATGCCCTCCGGCCCCCCATCCTAGCTGCTCTGCACCCCAGGCTCCCAAGGGCAGCAGGAGAGCCAGGAGAGACAGATCCTCAGGCCAGCCTGCTCTGCACTGGCTGAGGGTACGCTGCCCCGCATCAAGCAGCAGCCACCCATGGGAGACAACGCCTATCCTCGTGGGCTGCCGGGGAGCCAAAACCACCTTCCCAGGGCTCCAGCTGCGAGGCCAGAGGCTCTGGGCTTCTGCAAAACATGTTTCACCAAGGGCAGGGAAAAGCCTGGAAAAAACCCAGCTATTTTGTTGGGGTTTTTTCTGCTACCGAGTGCGAAAATGAACAGCAATTGCCTCTAGCACACATGACAGGGCAAGCCCTGTGCTCAGAGCATCTGGGTACTACTGATGGCTTGGCTGGCAATGTGTCCACCGAATAGAAATTGCCTCTCCCTGGCCAGCAGCCACATGTGGTGGGATCCGTGTTTAAACACAGAGGATGAGCAGGATGCACGCTGGTGCTTTGCAGACATTCAGGGAGCGTCCGGATGATGGGACTGGACGCGATGAGCAGACAAGGGCACGCAGAGCGTGCATGCTTGCTGCAGGAAGGCGATGCTCTTTGACTACTGAACTGGTGCCTATCTCTGGTATTTCCATTTTCAGTAATCTGATGTGTTTTGGTGATTTATTCATGACTGGTGTAGTGAAAAATTGGAAAAGGCTAGCAGGATAGCCATGGCCTGGAGATCCAGCACCCGATTTGGGCTACAACTGAATTACTGTCAGAGGCATCATGCAAGGTTTACTCCAGCAAACGTGAAGTTGAATCTTTATATTAATAAGCAAACATGAACTATCGGACAGACTGGCATATGTCTGCTGCTGGGCAGGTCTGGAAAGGAGCTGTCAGAGCGGTGGGAGACTTGAGCAGGGAAACAGAGAATCTCTGGTGCCCGATCTCAAGCACTGCAGAGGGGTCTGCACAGACCCACGCAGCGGAAGTTTTGCTGGCATGCAGGACACCTAAAAAGGCTGCTGCGAGCCAAGGTGTCTCGCCTTTATTGCATACACAATTACTTGGGTGCAAAAGCACAGGGGGAACCCTGGCTCTTGCTTGGTTGCTTAAGTACATATGAAACTCTGGCCCCTTGTTCCAGCCACACTGCCACAGCGCGGCTGATGGACACAAGGGACGTATGCCAATACCCTGCTCCAACCAGAAACACCACTTCAAAAGCCACAGCCCTCAGGAACCAACTCGAGGAGGTACCTCTAACAAGAACCCAGGAAGCCCCACCCACAACTTTTGCCCTGTTGCCAAAAATCAGAGGGAAAATGTCCCGTCCAGTGCTGATGGCACCCATGCAAGCTGCCCTCTCCTTTGGCCTTGGGGCCGGTCCCTTGCAGAGCTGCCCCATGGTAGTTTTCATGTCAAGTACAAGAAACCACTTTCCATCTTGGCTTCCAACATGCTGGGTGTAAGAGGAAGGGGAGGGGATGCCCATTTTCACAAGGATCCTCTCCAAATCTGAACTTGTGAAAAAACTAACAAAGCAGCAATGAATCCAAAGGGGGTAGGAAAAAACAAAAAAAGGTGGGGGGGAAGACAGCGGCAGAAAAGGAAGCTAAACACTGCGTTGCAGCAGCATCTAGCAGTTCTTCATAATTACAGTTTCGATTCCACATCCAGCTTCCCGCCTAATTACTGCCCCGCGGTTGGTGTGCACAGACTCCAGAGCAGCAGGGATTTTCATCTCGCTGGCGCTGATCGCTCCTCGTTACTGTGTGCTTGTTCTGTGCCCATCCAAGATCCCCATGCGCTGCCTCCCGCAGCCTCGCACACCCGTGGGGCACTGCAGGACCTGCTGCCCCACTTGCCTGAAGTTTGTCCAACCCCGTGCAAGGGAGAGGGCAGGGGAAGGGATGGACTCCACATCCACGCAGGGTAGCTGCCCAGAGGCTCCCAGGCACCTGGGATGGATGGGACAGGGGTTTTCTCCAACCCTGCTCGCTCAGAACTGCCGCTGTGGAGGGTTCTGCTGGATGTCCTCAGGTTTCTCAAGGAAAGAAACCCCCAAAACTTGAAGCTGGACCACGAGTTACACCTTCAGACCGGAGAGCTGATGTTTTAACTTTTGATTTCAACCCCATTTAAACCTGCCCAAGGTTTCATTCTGGGTCTGCTGACTGCTTTGGCCAAATCAATCTTGTGACCTCCTCCTGCTCTCTCCAAGTGAAAGTTTCCAGCAAAGGCAAGCTGAGGTTGCCATGGGCTGGCAGTGGCCACGCACCAGATCTCTGACACAGCACATAACCCTCACGGAGGTGAGATGCCTCCTCTTTTGTTTTGGGGGTTATAATCCTTCTCCTGTTCTCTCTGCACTTTGCTAATCCTTAACATCATTGCTGTCTTCAGCAAGGAACAGAGAAGGAGCTACCAGAAACACAGGAGAGCGAATTTCCAAATAATTTATGGCTCGAACAAAGTTGCAGAGCAGCAACCAAGTATGCAGGAAAGGTTGGGGTGAAAAATTATTTACAAAGCAAATGCCCTGAAGACACTTGTACTGGACAACAATTACGGCACCTTAATTAACTGAAATTTAGTTCACCCGTCGACTGAGGCATGTCCAGTGCTAAAGTTATGCCACTGCTGCTGTCTACTACTGGTTAATGAATATAAATCAGATGGTTTATAGTTAGTGAACATGTAATAGGCTTGCAATGAGTTGAATTCCAATGCAAAATGCCTGGGGATAGGAACATGCCATCCATAAAATATATATAAATAACAGATTTACATTTCTACAAGGAAAAAAACTACAGCTATCCTCCCTTCTTGGTATTCTCCCAGCTTGACAGACCTTCATCTCACTTCTCTGACAAAACAAGGGATCGATAAGAAGGAAGTTAAGAGTCTGGTCACCCAAGGTGAGACTAATTAGATGCCAAAACTCTTCCATGTCCTCCATGTTTCCTTCCCACCCATCCAGCCCTATCCTTAGGTCTGTCATGTGCCAGGTCACTGCTGCTTGGGAGCAGAGCCCGAGGGGCAGGAGCCCTGAAGGTCACTCCTGAAGGTGGAGAGCACTCGGTGCAGCTATCAGAGCCTGAGCCAGAGGCCACCGGAAAGAGGAGAGCTGCCTTTGGAGGGGTTTTGTAGCAAAGCCCCAGGATGCATGGGGGAAGCAAAGCTGTGCATTCACTGTTAGCTCCTTTCAGATGAGATTTTAGTGAGGTTAAAAGGCAAAAGCAGACTGCTAAGGCTCCATTTCTATAGGTAATGCAGGTTCAAACCAGCCCCCCTCCTGCGGCCACTCATGAAGACAGTCTGCAAGTAAGTGAGCAAACTTCTCCAAACCTCCTACTTGAAAAAAACACCTACCCTTTGTGCCAGCTCATGCCGGTGGGAGCAGGCAGGCCTGGCCAAAGTGCCCTGGCAGCTCCGTAATTCCCTTTGCCCAACCCCGACATCACCCTCAATGTCCAGCTGCAGCCAGGAATGGGGAACGGTTGACATTTGGAGTGCACTGCAAGTGATGCCCTCAGCCTTTTCCTGGCAAATACAGCCCCTTTGGGTCAGACTGCCTAGAAGATGATGTGCCCCAAACCATCAGACCCTTGGGGAATTGTTGGCCAGGGGTCTTAGGGAGTCACCAAGCCTGAGGTAGGAATGGCCATCAAAGAGAGACCCAGTGTCAACCCCCTTGTTTCAGCTCTTTACATTTCCCTGCTGCAGAAACAAGAAATTGTGGACTTTATTTATTGCACAAATTAGGTACGAGAAAATTATTTTCTTAATGTGAGATTTGATGAATGTTCTCAACTCTCCACCCTGCTAAGAAGAGGGGGTTACAATGAAAATTATTTACAAAGCATGTGCTACCCTGCAGGGATATTTATTCAGGCAGGGGATGTTTCCGCAGATTTTGTTGACAAAAGCAAATCAAATTACATTTTTGTGAACATTACAACAAGCATCTTGATTTGCTATGGACATCATCCATCTCCTGACAAAGCCTGGGAAGCAGCTCCTGCCCAGCACCCTCCAGGCACCCGCAAAGGTGGGTCATTTTTAGTGTGAGGGGACAGATGGGTAAAATACTCCACAAGCTGTTCACACGCTCCTAAATATCAAAGTTTTTATTCCTTTAAAATATATTAAAAAATTGCAATGGATCCAACACACAGATTAAAGGAGGTTAATGACTGCAGGGGTAAGGAGATCTCACAAGAGACCCCTGTGGGACCCCCAGTGGGGCTCCTCTGTGGAGCCCCAGCAGAGCAGCAAACTGTGGGACTGGAGCTTTGTCCCCACGGGGCTCAGCCCATCCCTGCCCACGTTGAGCGTGCGCATGCAGATGCATGTGGATAAGCCCACATGTGTACCTTTACACATACATCTTACACCTCATAGCAGGGGGAGGTGGGCTCACAGAGGGTTCCCTAGTCTGTACTGAGGCAATTAAATCATGGACCCTTCCTTCTGAAAGTGAAACATGCTCAGCAGGGGCTGTGAACAAGCAGCTTAGCCCTTCAGAAGAAAAATTAAACCAGACCAGCAAGTCAGTGCCTACGTTCGGAGGAAGGAGCTGAGCTCCATCCCCATCGCTGCCCTGCCTTTGTTCAGACACCGGAGCTCAGGCATCCACCTGCCTGCGCCAGCATCACCACGAGGGTACCGGTGCCATTCGAGCCCCAGCCAAGCCCCATCGAGCTGAACCACCTTGCAGAGTACAGATCCCATGCAATTCAACGGCACTTTTAATCTGATTATTGTTATTATCTTAAAATGTCTAATTTCCGCTGGAGGATGCGGGAACAGAATCCCTGGCAGAAGCTCCTTTCTTAGCGGGAGCAGGGAAGCTCAGTGCAAATGCGTTGCCTTCACCTGCAGCCCCCTTGCTCACAGGGAAGAAAGGCTGCTGTGTGATTAGGGCTCGGATTTTTCCCAGGGATTACACTCTTTATGAAAGCCTGTGTATAATATCCCGACTCAGCTTCTTCCCCCCCTCCCCTTGGCATTAAACACCTGTGCTCCCCATACATGCAGTAATTTGCTGTATGCTTTTATGGTGATGCAATCACCGATGGCATCAGCAAGTGTTTGGGGAAGTGGGCAGGCAGCCCTGGGACCTCAGCCCTGGGAATACAAAGGGCACAGGGGGGGTTCACGGTGCTGGTAAAAATCAGTAGGGAAAAGATGTTGAAGTAGATCATAAACATCTATTTTTTTGTTCTCTACAGTGTGGCCACTGCATCAACACGTACACATGTCAGGCAAACCTGTGTTACTCCTTGGCATGAGTTATTTCTGAAGAACAAGACACATATATATACATCTCCACATCTATGTCTCTATAGATAAACACACTCAGCTTCCCGGGGGAAAATACTGATATCCAGAGCTCTTTCCTGCAGCAGAGAAAGTCATGGCATGCACCTATGGCTAGGAACCCATGCTAGAGTCACAGAATTGTAGGGGTTGGAAATGACCCCAAATTCATACAAGAAACGGAGGTACAGATTATGAACAGCGAGGTGAGGAAAGTGTTTGAGCACCACACTCAGAGGGGGATGGATTCCCACCTCTCACTGTCTCTTGTTCAAGCCTATGTTGCCTCTCCAGCACAAATCCCATGGCACAATATAGGCAACCGGTCTCCAAACGCAACATAACAAGGAAGTCATGTAAACCTTTGTCCTGCATACAGACAGATTAGATAATCATAGAATCACAGACTGCGTTGGGTTGGAAGAGACGTTTGAAGCCCATCTAGTCCCACCCTGCTTTAAGCAGGGACATCTTCACTAGAGCAGGTCACTCAGAGCCCCATCAAGCCTGACTTGAATGTCTCCAGGGATGGGGCCTCCACCACCTCTCTGGGAAACCTGGGCCAGTGTCTCACCACCCTCACATTTGAATTCTTTCCTAATACCCAACCTAAATCTCCCTTTTTCTAGGTTAAAACCACCACCCCTCATCCTATCGCTCCATGCTCTTGAGAACAGTTCTTCCCCAGCTTTCTTATAGGCACCTTCCAGGGTTTGGAAGGCCGCTCTAAGGTCTCCCCGGATTCTTCCCTTCTCCAGGCTGAACAACCTCAACTCTCACAGCCTAAATGCATAGATTATCTGAGTATTTAAAAAATCTGAGCATCTCATGTCACGACGCAGGAGCTCATCACTAGCCTGAGATCTGGTGCAGCTCTCTGTCCATGGCTGCTGGGTTGGGCAGGGTTTGGGATGTGCATCAACAGCCCTTCGGACTTGTGATGTGGATTTTCTTCACAGGAAGAAATGGTTCAGAGCTCCTTGCTAACAGGAAAAATTATTTCAGCACAACATCGTTGATCCCCTCTGATTAAACCTGTGGGTCTTAAACTTGGTCTTCAATCAGGTCTTTGAGAAGTCCCAACAGATTACAACATCCCTGTGCTTAGCCATCATAATGACTTGCAAGTGATTAGCTTAACCAGCATTTCACCCAATTCAATTTCCATGGATGGCCTATACGTACCAAGAAAGACGTTCACATTAATTTTTACATAATTAAATCAGGAATGACCCCGGTGCCGATGAAATAAAACCTCAATTCTTCCTGGGCTGTGCAATGCTCATCTCTGCTTTAACCCTCCAAACACGAGACCAGCTCAGCGGGAAGGGACGGATCTGGCACTAGCTCCTCTCCCATCCAATCGCCCTATCTGACAGCCCATCACCAGAACCCGCCTATTGCACAGATGACCACGCGCCTCCCTAATTTTCATAGGATGACATGTGTTCTTAACAATCAGTGTGGTGACATAACAAGTTGTTGATGAGCAACAGCTCAGCCCAGGGACCAGGACCAGAGCTTTGCAATCACCAAGGACCACACAGCCATGGCTGTGAGCAACAGCTTATTTCTCAGCCCAGCAGAAGGCAGTCACCAAGATCGCAGCAACAGTTGCAGAGACCACTGTAGCTCCTTAACACTTGGAAAAACAACACCATGAGCATGAAGGCGAGGTCTTCCCACCGGTCCCTTCCCAGGAGGAGACAACCTCCCGGCTTTGCCAGCCTGTCCCAGTAGCTCTGTAAACCTCTCAGTCCTGCTGATGGCTTCCACCACTCCATGCCCGGGGTCCTGACCACTTGCCGGGATGTGACATCGGGCTATGCAAACTAACGAGTATAATTACTGTGTGTTTCGTTAAACAATCCCCCTTCGGAGGCGGCAGCGATTACTCACTTCTACTGTAATTTTAATTGGTGGGCAAACATGATCTTTGTAGAGACAAAGCCTCATTCTTCTCTCTCTTGTAACAGTTTAAATCAATACTAACCCGGGGCTGCCTGGAAATATTTAATGAAAACTGTTTTGACAGAAAATTGGATTCCTGATGGGGCAAAATATTTGTTTTCAACAGGAAAGTTTCACTTTGTGGGAAAGCCAAAAACTCCAGTTTTTACTACAAGGTCAAATCGCAAGATGCAGCCATCTCCCTTGTGCTGCCTTCGCTGCTGGTGCCCTGCACTGGTAAAGGGGGCTGAGATTACAGCCCAGGCTTTCAGGGCCAGAGCCAGAAGCCCTGTGACACCCGCTGAAGTCTCTCTACAAGTGATGATACTCACAACCTTCCTGCCATGACTTCTCCCACAGTGACAAATGCCATCCAGGGACGGAGAGCACACAGGGCATCCCGAGAGGGGTAGCAGGGATTGGTAAAATGGCACAGAGCAGAGCGAGTGCACGCATCGCAGCAAGCACCACACGCCAGAGGGTTTTGCCTGTGCATTCACCTTGAGGTGAAATTAGTGATGGCAAAAAAACACCTTACTCAGGTCTTGGCTAATGATTATCCCATTAAAGAATCAGCTGACATAATATCATTTGGTAGTTTTATAAACCTCGGTGACAACAAGACTGATGAGACCTCTGACAGGAGAAGAAGGTGGGACAAGGATTTGCCTTTTTTACAGCATTGCAAATTTCACAGCACTAAAAAAAAAAGAAGAAAAGAATATAACCCCCCCTCGGAAAGGCAGGTAACCTTTGCCCGTCTCCAGGAACACGTGTCTACTCCCACCCAGCCCTCCTGCTCGTTGGCAGAATTCCACCCAGCCTCAGGAATGCAACTAGAGTATCTCACAGCAAGTGGCTGTGCTCGCATGCTCCCCAGACCTCGGTGGGGCCATGGGGACGCGGCGGCCGCTGGCACTGAGATCCTCTGGAGCCACCTGGACAAGCCTCAGGACCCCCCCACCCCAGTGATACTGCAATGATACAGTGATGCTGCAGTGGTACCCCGGGACCAGTGGAACTGATGCTGAGCAGTGATCTCCCCTGCGAGCAGCAGCACTGGCTGGTTCCCCGCTTCAGCCTCCGCGCCAATTAGGGACAAGGTGACGTCAACCCAAAAAGTCACTCACACAGCGCTGGTGTCTGGTACAATTAGACAATTAGCCTGTTTAACTGAAAAGAGGAGGAGAAAAATAAAAGGAGGAAGAAAGTGCGTATGCTGCAGGTCTCCTCCTTACCCAGGTCTCTACACCAAAGGCATCGGTGCCGGTGGGACAACACGCAACCTCATGAGACATTTGTCTTGTTTGCCATGACAGAAGTGAATTTGGTAGCCTGTTTTGCCATGAGAGAAGTGATTTTGGCAGTGCACGTGGCCTGTTCTTCTGCTGTTTAACAGAGGTAACATTGCAATGCGCCGACAAGAGCTGGCTGACAAGTCACTGGCTTCCACCATGGGTTTACAAATCCATCTATATATATATACACACACACTTCTATATAACACTTATTTTTTAAAATGTTTTTTCAACTCCACCCCCCAAAAAATAGTCAAAATAAAGCATCAGCCTAAGGCATTGCTGCATCCTTTGCACTTGGTATTATGCATTTTAGAAAGGAAAAACAGAAAAAAAAAAAAGAAAAAGGCTTGCTTCCCCCCCCCACTCCTTGCCTGGGTGTCATGAGCAAGAAATGAGCAGCTGACCTGAGTTTGAATTTAGAGTGTTCATTAATAGGATATTATGCCATATGCTCAGCACACTGTCTTTTTTTTTTAATGCAGCCGCCAATTTGAGAGAATTTCTAATTAGTAATGGTATAATGAGAGTATTCAGAGGCTAATGTGGTGGGTGGGGAAGCGAAATAGATCGCTTGGTGTGGACTGGAAATATTTCTGTTCGAATTCCTCGTGAAATAATGACCCGCCGTAAAAGGCTGCGATCTTTGACAAATGAAGGACGTGCAGGGAGGTTACATTAACTGCAGAGGGAGCATTTATCAGAGGGTGGGGGGAAAGGTGAGACAATTTGGGCTGGGTAAGCTTAATGCAGGGAATATCTCAAAAGGAAAAACATGTTCGCGGAGGCCGGGCTGAACGGGAGGAAGCACAAAGGAGGTTCCCGGTGGGAAAGCCCTGGCAGGAGGAGATGGAGGAGGAGATGGCAGGAGGAGATGCTCGCTCGGATGGGGACCATCCGTGATGGGAGTCCCTGCTTGAGCCTGGGGAAGGGCAGGGGGGATTAACCCTCACAGCCACACCAGTGTCAAGGTGTTGCTGCCTAGCTGGTGCTCTCAGAGCACCTTAGAGAATCCCTTGATTTGAACTAATTGCCCATTTTGTCTCCCAACCCGTCCTGTGGCATGAAGGTTGGGATTTTACGCAAGGGAAGAGGGATGGGTTTGCAGTAAGTCAGGCTTCGACACAGGGAAACGACCCTTCCCCTCTTAATAAAAGCACAGGCCTTATAAATTGGGAAAGAACGTGGTTTCCCAGAAAAAAGGGGGTCGGGTCTGGTGTGGATGTGGGTGTTGGGCTGTCTGGTCTAACAGCCCAAACCCCATTCCTTTGGTTTCAGAGGGAAATTCCAGACAGTGACAGATAAAATCCAAGCGTGGCAGGTTTAACAAATAAATAAATAAATAAATAAATAAATTATTGCCCTTCTCCCACGTCCCAGCTAGCCTTAAGCCCTGTCTGAGGGAATATACCGAGGATGATGTTCCCAGCCTCCAGCTTTGCCAGCTTCGGGAACACCACGTCTCCTACACGCAGCCTCTGCACAAAAGCTAAGGACACATGCAGATCTCTTCAAACGAGCTATAATTAATTTGCCTTTTGATTGGACCAATTAGATCGTTAACACTGTAGGAAATAATTTTTTACTAACGATTAAGCCGAAGACCGGGAATTTTCCTCTCCTGCGGAATGCTTTTACTGTGTTATCATATCACCTTTAAGTAAAGCCAATAAAGTTCTACGACTGCGGGGTCTCCCCAGTGCCTCCCGTGTGGATTTTACAGAGCTGGATGCCCTGGGAAAGAAGCAGCCTGAGATAGGCAGTAAACGATGAGTTTTGGTAGGTACAGACCAAGAGGAGCAGAAAGGCAATGATCTGCTCTGGTATATCTGCTGGAGCTCCAAACCAGGCTTGTTGTGCAGGGACTGGCCAAGCCGCCAGACGCTCTTGGTATTGTGTAAACCCTGCTCTGAAAATTAAATATTCATAATGCTCATATTAGATTCTAGAGCATCTTTTAGGAAGAAATAAATGAGATTTGCTTTAAAAGAAGGGGGAAAAAAAAAAGGCATGGGGCCATGTAGAACCAAGACGCGGCTTCATAAATAATATGGTTTTGTGCCAACACTCAACAATTAAAAGGCTTAAGATTTGTTTTGGAGAATGAATCGAGCTTAAAATTCCTTCTCCTATCCTCATCCACGTGCCACAGAAAATGAGTGCATTCACCCAATATGTTTTTAGCAGGGATTTATTCCTTGCTTTCACACCACCCTTATTTTCCAGGGTAATAGATGTGAGTGGCGAAGTGTAAGTAAGATTTCTTCCTCCTCCTTCTTTAAAGTAAAACTGCCAGACCAGAAGGGTTGGCATTGTCCCACTTGTCTCTTTACCCTGAGCTGCCTTCGAAGCGAGCGGCATCGGAAGGCACGATGCAACCAGCTGGCACCAGGACAGGTTGGCATCAGTAGCACTGCGATGTCCCACCAACTACATCATCTCTGACTAAAGCTAAGAACCAACCTCAGCATCTCTGATGCCAGGCTAAGGGAGCCGAGAGACACGGGCCATGCTGGGGTGAGCAGATCAGATCAGTAGCCCCAGATATCCCAGAGCTATCAGGAGGCAACAGGCTCTCCATGACAGGTCCCTCTACCCCACCGCTCCCACCCTCTAACACCACATCCCACCATGAACATCACCCAGCTCATTTCACAGCCCATTAGTGAGAAATAAATATTAATATAATACGATATTATTCTGATGAAAGTGAAAAATGTGACTATAATAAGACTATCGTGTTTGAGTGGATTAATATGCCTGTTAATTACTAGCAGTTCCTGTGGTCTCCAGCCTAACGGATGGCCCATGGCGTGCAGCGCTCAGCTCCCACATTCAGGAGGCTCCTAAGGATCAGAGTGAGCCTGAGGTGATGCTGGTGTGTCAATAACCCAGATCATCACGTGCGCTTTGGTGGCCTGGTTGCATGCTCCCACCAGGGAGCTGGTCCGAGAAGAAGCAGCCACCATCATCACCTTCACCCACAGGGATGTGTGGTGGAGATGGCACACGGAGAACATCCACGTGGCTCTAGCCACTTTCTGGGTGCCCTGGGAAATCCTTCATCTCTTCTGTGCCTCCCCCATCAGCATTTTACATCCAGACTTCAGTGGTTAAAGTAGCAGTGATATTTGTTCTACAGCTCGAGTGGTTACACAGAGAAGTCCTCTGGCCCTGGAGAACATCTGTGTGTGTCCCCCAGGACAAAGCGATACCCTTGTACTTAACCCAAAAGGACACTGCTTTTTTAATTCAACAATCTAGAGCGGCAAAGGTGAAAATGCATTTTGATAATTAAAAAATTTCAAAATGGAAAATTCAGAAAATTCTGTTTTCAAATTGCCACCAAAAAACACGCTGGTTCCTTCTTTCTCCAACAGCACTGCCCAACTGAGCCTGGACTTCAGAACAGGTCCCATTATGCCCAACCCGCATCTTTCAGTACCCAAGCTATCCATCCACCCAACTCCCTGTTCCCGCATCCCTCTGTGCTGCAACCCAGGAAGCACCAGAGTAGCTGCTGGCGCAGGGCGCTCCTGAGAGCTTTGCAGTGGAGTTGTGGAGGGTTCTGCCACGATTAAAACAATCCCCAGCACAAAAACCCAGCCTGCCATGGATGCTCTGGGGCTTGAGGTGGCCACAGTGCTGTCCATCCAAACCAGCCTCAACCCATCCCAGTTGCACAACTAAGACTTCCCACTCCACCCACACACCGTTTCTCTATGCCTCCCACCCCAACTTCACAAATTTTCTGCCTGCTTCCCAAACCAACTCACAAATTCCCACACCAAACCATTCTTCAGGGAAATATTTGCTCCTTCCTGACACATCCATATCCCCCCAGGGAGGTGGAATAGATAACCTGACACCTCCAAGGAGGTCTGGAGATGAAATATATTCTAGATGTGTCAAATACATCTCAGCACGGCCCCAGGGCTGGCAGCTGCCATGCCCTATCCCGATCTACCCGTACCGTGTTTCCTTGGACCTGGTCTTGGAAGAGCAAGTGAAACACTGCAGCCTCCTGCCAGTGCTCCTCTCCCTTTGAAATGTTATTTAAGAAGTTTTGCCGGCTTTACTTTGCACAGCCTGGTGCTGTTCATTTCAGGTTTGCTAGAAATGTTCTCCAGCTGAATACTGAGCGAAATAAATTCAAATCCTACTCCACAAATGACACTGCACATAAATATTCAGTAAATTAGCAGCACACTTTTATAGATTTATCAGTCATTGCTGGCACAGAATGACAGGCAATGTTGTAGCTGAAATATTAATGCTGACAAATTAATGATTTCTGAGTAAATGATGTCATTTTTGCACCGTTTCATTAAAATTTACTCACTTTCAATATCAGCTTCATTTCTACGCCAAAAAAAAATTAAAATCATTTTCATTCTCTTTCTCTCTCTCTCCTTTCTCTTTTCCTCCAGGAGCCTTTTTGGAAGCCAAAGGGCATAAATTTCCTACCGCTCTGCTCCGAGGGAGAAGAGGGGCTGAAGTTTGCTGAGAGGGCAGGCAGCAGAGCTCTGCACCGCTCCGGCATTGCCATCCCACCCTGCACAGGACCCACCTCCTCTCCCTGCACTGTGCTTGCGCCGGGTGGTCCCCACTCTGGTTACCTGTTGGATTCTACGAAATAACCCCCAGCCTTCATTGAGGTGCTCACTGCCGGGCATAATTAACCTGGAAACATCACCAGCATCAGAGGATGATCTGCTCTACCGCTGTGGACAGATGGAAACGCCGTAGCATCCCGTTTACCACACTGGGCTTTGGGGTCGCATCACTGGGAGCATCTTCTGCTGCCCTTACTCATTCTGGAAGCTTCCCGGCACCCCAAGTCATGGGTGGATGGACTGCAAGCACAGAGTAGGCAGGGAGGAGGTAGATGATGATGTTGGGGTGTCACCCCAGCCAACCTTACGCACACTGTGAGGCGCCCAGAGCATCAATGGATAACAGCAGAGCTTTCCCACGCGCTCCCCAAAGCCAAGGGGTGAGTGCCTTTGGGATTCAGGGAAGTTTTGGGAAGAGAAAGCTGGTTTTACCCACAGGTCCCTAAAGGGGATCTCCTCCCTTTGCCCCCGCTGCCATCTTTAATGTGCCGTGCTGGGTATTTCTGGCAAATTACTGCATCAAAAGCCTTCCTGCCCTGTCTGTCATCCCGGACAGGACTGGTGACATCTCTGACGGGTGACTGACAAAGACGGTTGTGGTGGATAAAAAAAAAAAGGGAGGGAGGGGGGAAAAAAAAAAGGAAAAAAAAAAAAAAAAAAAGGCAGAGACTGAGCACAAGAGAGAAAGAGCCCAGAGAAGGTTTTACCCAGGATTCCCTGGGCTGAGCTATATCAGTCAATCTCCGGGCTAATTCGTGTCAGTACTTGTTTCCTATCTCCTTGAGTCTCCAGCGGAAGGTTGATAAAATTGAAGTGGAAATGAAGTTGGATGCACAGGAGGATACATACAACAATAGCCTGGTGAAATGGGTTTGTATCCCTGATACACTCTTTGGAGCATCAGGATTCGCCGTGACCTTGACAGTGTCCTTGGGAGAATAAAATAAAAGGGAGAATTTCTATCTACGAGAAGAAATTTAAGCAAAGCGCTACGTTTACCACCTCAACTCCGTCGCAAGAAGGAGCGACACCGGCTCCCAGCACTGTGGCCGCAGCTTATTTACCCAGTGAGAGTTTATGTTTGCACAAGTACTTTCCCAGCTACCCATGGAGAACTCAAAGAGAGTGCCTTGTTACAGCAAGAGAAGATGCCTAGTTTCTTGTAGGAAAGTCTGCGTTGCCTCAACCAGCTGTTGATGAATAGAAGGAAACTTGTCATGGTTTAAATAAAGCCCACCTCCAGCGTGTTTCTCTCCAGGCTGCCTGGGCCAGTTGTCAATACTGCGTGAGCGTAATCTCTGAGTGAAACTCCACCGAGGCACTCGCGGTTAAGCACAAGATGAATCTCTGTTTGCCAGACCCCTCCTTGAAATAAAACTGGTTGACAATAACTGTGGGGAGAGGGGCAGGGAGGCTGTGGACGCGTTCGGAACATGGGAAAAGAGGATCCATGACTGAAGAGTAGATACCAACAAGAAATAAGAGCACAACCCTTTGCTACATCTGGTTTGAGGTCAGGTATACGGACACACATGTACAAACCTTTTCTATGAAGAAGATTAAAGGACTGGAGCATCTCCCCTACGAGGAAAGGCTGAAAGAATTGGGGATGTTCAGCCTTGAGAAAAGAAGGTTAACAGGGGATCTTATTAATGTTTATAAATATCTCAAGTGTGGGACACAGGGGGAAATGGACAGCCTCTTTTCAATGGTCTGTGGGGACAGGACAAGGGGTGATGGCCTCAAGCTGGAGCATAGGAAGTTCTGCACCAATATGCAGAAGAACTTCTTCCTGGTGAGGGTGACAGAGCCCTGGGACAGGCTGCCCATGGGGGTGTGGAGTCTCCTTTTCTGGAGAGATTCAAGACCTGTCTGGATGCCAACCTGTGTGACCTGTCCTAGGGACACTGCTTTGGCGGGGGGGGTTGGACCCGATGATCTCTGGAGGTCCCTTCCAACCCCTGTGATTCTATGATGCTGGCACCTTCCTTACGGAGAGCTGTGATGCTCAGCGCCATGCTGGACTGGCATCCCTGGCACGCAGCCTTGTCTGTGCCCCAGTGGCATGGCGAGCCCTCAAAGAGGTGGCAAAGCCAGTGCTCGCTCTGCCCTTATTTACTGCATGTGGCCGCTTCCCCTCGCTCCAGTGATTTCATATGAAGCATCCACTGGCTGAGGAAAGCCCTAAGTGTCCAGGGTTAGGGAAAGCCGAAGGGTGGATCGGAAGAGCAGCTCTGCTCAGAGCCTCCCCCGGGGCCATCTCCATCCTGCCTGAAGGATGGATCAGGAGTTTCCCATAAACCCCAGGAAACAGCCCCCGTTTTTTCAGTAGGTCAGAGAAAGGAGGACCACAGAGGTGTCTCTCATGTTTACAGATAAATAGGAAGGGGCAATTAGCTTTCTTTAGCTGCCTTTTCTTAGAGAAAGAAGATTTGCTTAAGGACCAGGGGCTCAACATTGACATCGGGGCTGGAACAATTCGCAGGTGCTGGCAGCAGCTGGCTCATATCTCTGTGAGATACGACCAGTGAAGCTCTCCTTGTGCAGACTGAGCTCATACAGCATCCTGCTTCCACTCAGTGGAAATGTCTCTTAATTCTAATTTGGTGGAGAACAAGACACAGAGGCAGAGCCGACACTGTGGTACAGACCCCTAACAAAACACAGCTGGGTTGCAGCACCTGGCTCTGAAATCTTGAATCTTTTCCAGTGACTTTCACAGGGAAGATGGATTTGAAGCAGCAGGTTTAGCACCCTTTGCTCCAGAAGAGACTTCTCTCCTAACAGCCACGGAAACAAAAGACCGACCGAAATCACCCAACAACACTGAGCCCCTTCCCCACGGTGGGTCCATCCCAAACCACCCAGCATCCACCCCACCAGCCTCCCCGGATTTGGCTAATATGAACGAGCTGGGTTTTTCCACTCTGATAGCTGTGAGAAACTGATGACAACCTGTTTGACCGCTGACCTCTGAACTTGACCCCCTGCTAATACCTTCAGCTGCTGATTGTCATGGGTGGCTGGCAGAGCCCTTTGTCTTTTGCTGTTTTGGAGTCCAGACAGATAAATGATTTCTATTTGTCCTTTGGCGCAACGGAAGAGCTGATCGATATTATCCACGAATGATGTCAAGGATTTGTCGCCACAGCTTATGAATGACAAAACACTACCCAAAAAAACACCTTTTGGGGCAAAAGATTGAAAGCTGGAAAGGCTTATTGATTTTTGCTTTCTTAAATAGCAGCTCAAGCCACAAAAGAGAAAACGAAAAGCTTTGTGTGCTAAAATGCAGCAAAAAGCTTCCTCGAGAACAACGATTAGATCAGCTCTTGCATTTAAGTACTGTGTGCCTTGCCACAGTCAACTGCTCAATTTTGTCTGCTAAGCCCACTGCAATTTCCACCCATTTTTCCTTATTTCAAAAGCGCTTGTATAGTGAAATACCGGAATAAAATGCTTCTCTGCTTTCGGCCACTGGTCGGTCAGGACAAGGCAATGCATTTCCTGTGTGGGCAGGCGGCAAGCTTGAGAGAGCAGAAGGGAAGCTTTTAGGTCTGAGCACTGGAAAGGCGGGCTCGGGCCCCACCGTGGCCCTGGGTGGCCACAGTACCCCCAGCAAGTCACCATGGCACCTATGCACCCATCTTGGGGTGAAGGGTGCTTGGGGTGAGGGATGCTCAGGGAGAGGGACGCTCCCACCACTCAGCAATGCTCCCTCCCTCTGTGATAATCCCCTCCCCCGCCACACCCCCC
>VZTU01014543.1:737153-829553 GCA_013400835.1 Zapornia atra | reverse complement strand
TTAGAGAAGCTCACAGCACAGGCCATTCCCCAGGCGAACATAAATTTGAGACAGCTGATGAAACAAAAGAGGTGCCCTCAAACTTCCACCCACAGCCCTGGTTTTATGCCTCCTCTAGCAAAAGCAACATTCAGCTTCTCCAGGAGACTGTGGAAACCCACCTTTCCACCTTGGAGCCACGATGCACAAGGACTGTCTGCGCATTCTACGCTGCTGCTTTCTAGAGCTGAGTATAACTGAGCCAAACCTAAGGCTGCGGCCTGCCTGCTATAATCCAGCAGAGCCTCTCTAAAAAGGGATCAAGAAACCTCACAGGGGAAAGGCAGCTGCGATGCTCCGAAGCAGAGTGAGGAACCACGCTGGCACAGCTCCCCTGGCACCTGCGAGCCCAGAGGGACGTCAGAGAGGAGCCGAGCCGGGACCCTGGCACTGTGGTGTCACCGCTGATGGTGTTGCTCGATCCAGGTGCCAGACACCTTGTCTGCTTCAAGAAAAGCGTTTCACCAGCATAACATGTGTGGGACCCAGTTGTGTGGACAAAGAGCTACACAAGTTTACTGCCACTAATGACAGGCATTTGTGTTTTATAAAGCAATGAGCCTCTCTTGGGATGGTGCCGGGTTCAGAAGCCTGCAGAAACATCACCATGTCCAGCGTTTCCACAAGCCCTTTTTCCAACAACTCCCCTGATACTCCCTAAAGCCCAGCCCTGCTGGAACCAGACTCAAGAAGATGCTGTTCATCTGTGGGTTCTGAACCTCAGTATTGTGGGGAAACAAGTTATTTCTTTGCAGATACATATTTAAAACACGTTTCCCCACAAAGCTTTCACGTTAAGATTTTGAGTAGCAGAGAAACAAGGAGTAGGATTTCCAGCATGGTACATGAACATGTGTACATGCATCGCGCTCCCTCACCCCCACCCCAAAACGGATCTCTCCAGTGGGATTGTAATTATAATTCTGTCTCCCAGGAGAAAGCTGACCTTCTTCCCCAGTGAGCAGGGATTGCCACTGCCCTCTGAACCCCACAGAAAACAGCATCTCTCACTTCGAGAGGGACTCGCAGTTTGGCCACACAACTGATATTTAAAGGGAATTTAAAGCGTGGGGTGGGGTAACCCAGAGGGATTCTACAGTCTAGACATTATCACTAGGTTAATACCGATCATGAGGAAATAGAAAAGCAGAGATGAGAAGGTCTGGATCCAAGCAGGGCAGATACAGGTGTGAGTGTGGCAGGAGGACGCTGAGCCAGGCATGGAGCAGCTTTTCCCACCAGACCTTTCCTTTGCCACACTTTATATCACTTAGCTTTCTGAACAAAAAACAACAACAACAAAAATATCTTCACACCTCAGCACCAACCCTAGATGAAACAGAGAGTTTCACCCAGGTCCTGCCTGGTCCCAGCCTGGCTGGGAGCTCAGTGAACCTTGCCCAGGTCTCAGGTGGTGATAAATGTCTGCTCGGAGGCAGAGGGGTTTTGGTTTCAGCCTCCCACCACCCGACTCCAGGAAGGGGATCACCTCAGTTAAAGGGCTGGAGCTCACCGGGGCCATGGAGCTTCTTCCCAATATGCTGATCTGCGTGAGTAACGAAACTCGACGGATGTTTCTGCTCGGGAACTTTGACTATTGAAGTGTGACAGCACTTCTGCTGCAAGGACAGGGGGAATATAAAAGTGCAGGGACCAAAAGGGACCTCACCTGCAGCTCCAAGCAAGTTTATCGAGTGGGTTTTGGGGTGCCCCATGACGCACATCCCTCCAAAAAGCCCACACAAGCCTCCGGAGGTCCGGGAACCTTCAGCTCCCAGTTTACAGACTCACCACAGCATTACAAATGATCTAAAGCACTGCATGCTCTCCGGCCACATCACCCCTCTCCCCTTTGAGCTTTTATTTTGATCTGCCAAGTGTGTCCCACCGCCAGTGCCGAAGGAAGTTCCCGAGACAATGTGCGCTGTGTTGTGCTCACAGCACTCGCCTCTTCATTTGTACTCCTCAGGCAGCTTGACAGCTCATTTCCCTAAATTTACAGAGCTCCCATTTCACGGGCATATTATTCATTATAAAAGAATCCAAATTCCTACACAATATCCTGAAATTGTGGCGTAAACCCAGGTAGGCACCTGGTGAACAAGCTGGGCGGCTCCAACATCAGGGGCTCTTAATCAGATGCTCATTAAAAGGCGCAGCGCGGGTTCTGCTGCTCTTAGAGCCCAGACTTAATAAAAAAAATGCCTTCAATGCAATCCCAGTCCCTAAAGAAAGGATTTCTGCTCATCCCTGGAAAACTTGGCCCAGGCTTTCCCGACAGTGATATTTTACACCCCGCTTGCAGTGGCGAACACGCATTTAAGAAAGTGTTTTGCTAAGTAATAAAGCGTCTCCAAGCGTGGGGATTAGACATAATCCAATTCCTTTATCAAATAAAGATGCCATCGCGGCCTTTGAAATATAAAGGAAGAAGTTCCCTCACTGTTTTCCATCTTACAATTATATCACATAACACACTCGCCAGAGGCTCGGCCGGCGCCGCAGACGCCAGCTCCGCAACATAATGAGAAATGGAAAGGGCTCGGCCTCCCCCGCCACCTGCTCGCGCTTCTGCATAATCTGGCAAGAGAGGGATTAATCCCTACGTTTTGATTTTCCATCTGCATCGCATCAAAGGTAACCCCCTTGTCAATCCTGAGCCATAACCCGCGTGTAAGAGCAGGAAATACCCTGTTTCGCCGCCGGTTCTGCTGCGGAGAGCGTGATGCTTTCCTTCAAGGGGTCTGTTTGTTTAATTAAATTTTTCACGCACAGATAAAAGTGTTTTTGTGGAATTTCCACCGTGGGGGTGTTGTAATTAAAAGCGGTGAACGCGGTACAGACAGGCGGCTGTTGTAAAGCCGCCTTTGTCTGCCGCTTGAGTACCGGCAGTGATGTTTAGCTCTCTGGTGAGGGGTTGCTTTTTGGATGCTGGAGTGAGGTATGAGTTGGAGCAATGCTCTTCAGCATCTGGCCAAGTGATGAGGATGTTCCTCTAAAATAAAGAAAGGCGATGGAAGAGAAAAAGGAAAGGCAAACAAAAAGAATAACTCCACCCCGAACTCAGTAAATCTCCAACTTTTCCTCAACACCCAGAGGTTTCCATGTTTTCTGAGTGATCTGATTTCCCCCTCACTGCTGCAGTGAGAGGGGTTCCAGCTGCCCGTGCTGCTGGAGGAATGGCTTAGAAAGGGCATTTCCCAACCAGTTGTGCTACCCTCCCGCAGCAAACGAACCATCCCAGGAGTAGATGGAGGTCGTATGCGGTTGGAAGAGATGTTGCACCCACTGACTGAAAAGTGAAATTTCTGGGAAATGGACACCCTGCATTCCCATTGGGGTTCAGGTGAGAAGTGTCTCTACAGAGCTGTCCATTCCCTCAGGCAGAAGGCTGAAGCATCCTGGGACGGATGGGACAGTTGGAAGCTCAACCCCGCCAGCAGCAAGGAGGAGACGGCTTTCGAAGCGGGGTCGGAAGTGTTCGTGCAGAGAAGAGAGCTGCTGAGAAAGGGGCTTGTACCTGACTACCCCCAAACTCACTCCAGTGCTCTGCCCCCAGAACAGATCGGCTCCACGGGGAGCTCTACGGCCAGAACATCTTAGATCTTAACTTTATCATATCAACCGCCATTCTGTTTGACAGGGATTTTCCCTCTGAGTCTCCATGCAGACCCACGAATCAGAATAAGGAATAAAATGAGAAGATATTTTACGATTCTTTCCCTGGAGCCGGCAGGAAAATCTCAGCAAATCATCAAAAATCAGCAGTGGGGAGGGAAAGGCACTTGCTGGAATTCTGCTCCACCCTTCGGTGGTCCGGCTCATGTCAAGGAGCCCTGCGAGGGACTTGTATTACAGAGTCGGGTCGGTGGGAATCGAGGGCTGTGGGCAAGTACAGAGCTTTTCCTTTTCCCACATTGCCCTATTTCTCTGTCATTTTATCTGCACGACTCGGAGCCCAGGCACGGGACAACAGCCCAGCGCGAATTAGTGTAGGGGCTATTCACCACCTGTTTGAACTGTCAAGTTATGTGGGAAAGCATATCAATTAACAGCTGCGATTATCTCATCAGACTGCCCATCTGACTAAACAGTCACCCCCCTTTCCAGCCTAATCCCCCCCTGGAAAGTCCCGGGGCCGGGTGGCCATGCCCGTGTCCGCATCCCAGGCTCTGTGCTTAGCTGGGTGCAGTGGGGAGTTTCGCCCTGCGGAGGGGCAGGTATTTGGGTTAAATTCCCAGGAGCCTCCCATGCTCCCTCTGAGCTTAAAAAAACTGGGACACAGCCAAGGAAAAGGACCTTCATGACCTGCTCTTAACCCCCGAGGAAAGTTACACAAACTCTTTCACGCTCCACTGGGATCGCTGTGTAGGAGTTGGCCAAAACAATACTTTCCCTTGTGTTTGCCTACCTTATTAAATATCAATTAATATTTATGGAAGTTTATAAACAGCACGGCTTTGGTTTCAAGGGTGCTTAGAAATCTGATCTCCTCCTCCTCTTCCTCCCCCCCCCACCCCCGCAGCATTTCTCCTGCTCACTGCTGCATGGTGAGAGACCTCTGCGGAGGGATGGGGGAGGGGTGTGTGTGTGTCCTGGGGATGAAGGGGTGCCAGGGATGGGTGGTGACCAGGACGGAGGGGTCCTGGGGATGGAAAGTTCTTGGAGATAGTGGGGGCACAAGGAATCCCTTGGGATGGGGTATCCCCCCTGCGCCCTGGCCCTGCTGCCTGCAGCCCCTCAGGGCACTCAGCCCCCCACCATCCTTCTCATCCCTGTGCAAAACCCTGTGGCACAGACGGGTGCCAGACCAGAATCAGGCCTGACGGATTCATACCGAGTAATCTCTATTTATTGTAAGTCCATTCTCCCCCCCAACCCCCCAATTGACACACTACTTTGTTTTAAATTATGTTTAATTTAAAGGATTTTTCTGTACCCTTATTTCCTAGGAAGAGGCTTTCTAAAAGGCTCCCGCTGATTAATTGTTGCTGGGCTCCTGCCAAGTGTTGGAAGTTTTACATGTAAGGAGAAAATACGTCTCTCCCTCCCCGCCTGCCCGTGCCTTTTCTCTTTGGTGCTCCAGTCCCTTTTACAAACATATGGCCTGTCATTCAAGCTGCAGAGCACCATCCTGCTGTCAATATTTCCCTTCCCATCACAAAGATTAACATCAGAGGCTCTGGCGGTGGCGGCTGGGGTTCCTCGCCTCTCGTCCCAGCCCTTTGCCATGCACCAAACACACTCCCCGCTCCCACTCCTGCTTTTCACTCTTCTGCTTGTTTTTACCAGTTAAATCAACACAGTGCTGATGTTCACTGCCCTGTCTTTCACAGCTCCTTTTAAATTTACTCTCTATTATTTGTAGCAACTTAGAATACTTGGAGTTTAATAATATTTAAAAAAACCCCAAGGATTTTTTTTGTTGTTGTTGGGTTTTTTTTGCCTGCCCTTGGCTTACCCTTCGCATCAAGCCAAGTACCGGGGCTTAGTACGGCAGGGTTTGATGCTGCTATAAAACATTACAGAATCCAGTTTCCTTTCCTTTTCCAAGCACAGACCAGTTATTCCTGTAGCACCAGTGAGTTTTACCTGCCTCACGTGCCCACAGCCGGGTGCTACAGAGACTGGCACAGGCAGGCTGCCGCTCACTGCTGCCACTAATACACTGCAAAACCTTGGGGGAATCATTTTGCCACTCCATGCTCAAGCTTCTTTGCACGCCAACCAGGTAAAACAGCACCTACCACATCTTAGGGGAGATACCTCAATACAAGCATCACCCCAAATGCCATCTCCTCCCTTAGCATCACACCCCAGGAGGGATGCGTGCCTCTGGGTGAGCTGTAAAGGCTTGTGGTGGCTCATCCTGTGTCTCTGGGGAGGAAAAGATGCTACTCTCAGTCACGGGGAAGCCATGCCAAGGTGCAGGGGCTGGGAGAAAAGCATCACCAACCCTGGCAGCTTATCTTGCAGGGCTATCGCAGGGACCATCTGCAGGAGATTAGGTAAGAGGGTGTCGGGTTTAAGGCAGCAGACGAACCTGTGTGCTTGGCCCGCCAGACCTTGCAATATGAGAGTTTAAGAAGAGAGGGATTTAGGGCTGGATTCCTTTCTAGGCTTCCGAAAATAAACTTCGATGAGCCCGATTTGAAAAGGAACGTTTATCGGAGGGAATCAACTTCTGCCACAGCGCTGCGAGCACACGGACTGTGGATGATCGGATGGAACAGTCAAGGAAAAAAACCAACCCAAAGCAAAACAATCCCCATGAGCAAATAAACCCCTTAATCTCATGCACGGCTGCTATTTTTCACTCCTCCTCTCCATATTCACCTCCCAAACCTCTCGCCATTTAATGCAGAAAAGTAGCTGTGATGTTTTAATAGCTCAGATCAATAGCAACAACCCCCCTCCCCCCCAACTCCATCTTTCTCTTTTTTAACCTCCAAAATTATTTTAGGCAAGGCTAGGTTCATTTTATCCTTATTTATTTATTACTTAATCGGTAGAGAACCCTTGAGGCAAAATAGCCTCGTTTGCAAGAAAGATCAGGTGCCAGGAGCAGCAGAGGCAGAGCTACAAATCAGTATGCAAACCAGCTCCCGTCCCCAGCATAACGGATCTCCGGCACGGCACGCATGTTATTTGCTTACATCGCTTAACACGCTTTAACACGTATTTTTAAACAGAACACTTGTTTGTAAGAGCCACAGTATGGAAGGGTGAGAACTTGTCTCCCAACCATGATAAAAATTGGCAAAGGCTTTCATGCAGGGAAGGCAAGTCTATCCCCCCCTCAATCAACGCAATCAATTTTAACCTCGTTAACACATTCCATGAGAGATGCCCTGCTTATCCTTAAGTGTTGTTCCTGTGTGCCCCTCCTAAATCTTTGGATTTCTCATTGTTAACTATTACTTATGCAGGCAGAAGGTGCTAACCAGCCTCTACGGGGGAAGAACTTCTCCTACAGCACATTAAAGAGTCCCCACATTATCTCCCCCAGTTTAGGCCTGGGAGAAGTTTTAAGATGGGAATTCTTCATGCCCACTAAAAAGAGGGCTGGGTCTTACCCCCCACCACTTGCACCCGTGGAATGCAATTTGGTGTCACTGACCCTCCGTGGGTCCAGGGGACATAAAAGCATCTCTGCTGGAACTGAACCCCACTAAAGCAAAACACATGAGACTCTGCCACCTTTACAAATAAGTTGTTAGAGGTTTTCTTAAGCTCTATTTCTCCAATTCCAGTGATTAAAGGATTCTTTCATTTCTTCTCCTCCCCATCCCCATGTAGGGAGACAAGTAATAGATCAATCAGATAACTGGCATTAAGATGTCACTTCAACAATAGCTCTTTCTGAACACCGAAAACCACCACAGCTTGAAAGAAAGGTCTGGGCTGAGGGACAAGTGCAAGTCCCTGCGCCACAGGCTGGAGGATGGCAGAGGGTAACGTGGTATTGTTACACCCCCCTAAAATAATATCTACTTTCTGCTCCAGAAAAACGAGCAGCATCACAGAAGGGTATTTAGGTGTGGGCAAACTTAAGCTACGCATCTGAAGGTAACATTTGATGAATAGTTTTGTTGTCCGGGGTTATTTACAGCCTGTGCTGTCTGCAGTAACCCCACAGTACAGGGCTGCTTACAGAATAGAATTACTTGCCTTAACCAAGCATACTGTAAATTCTGGAGAGCCAGTGTCCTGTTGGAAACAGTGCCTGGCCTTGATTTAAAGTCACAGGTACTTTGCTGTGTTCTGCTCGGTGGCTTTACCAGAGACCCTCTCACTATGGGAGCAAGCACCGGAGCAAACCTCAAGCCAGGGATGCTCACAGCAGGACGGGACTGCTGGTACCCAGGGTCACCCCACAGCTCAGAGCAGCGCATCCCCAGAGGTATTTGTGTGCTGCAAGACAGCGGTGACCCGATTTTGCAGAGATTTATGCACAGGGGAGAACTTTAGCCATAGAGGAAGGATCCTTCTGCTCTCAGACAAATCCCTTCTGCACAAGACACGAGCTCAGATTTGTTTCCCTGGCATGAATCAAAGTCAGAGGAAAGCCGGGAGTTTGTTCAAGCATTCCCTTTAGGTGTGGAGTTTTGTTGTGCCTGAATCTTTTGAGTCCTGCCTGAATACAACCCGGAGCCTCTGCTCCCAAATTTCAGATGTTATCCCGAGAGCCTCCTGCAAGAGCTTTTGGAGCCAACGTGGGCTGTATACCAAGTTTATCCGTGATGGTGATTTAAGAACTTTCTATGTTTTTCCAGTGCATCTGTGTTGTTTCACATGGATACACAAAAATATATGGAAAAGTAGGAAATAGGGAGGAAATGAGAAATTCTCAGGAGGAAAAAATTAGCAGAGCCACAGAAAACTCTAAACTTCGCAAACACAGAGGCTGAATGAGAGCTAAGAGCTGGCTGTTCATCTGAAATGGGACTTTCCACAGCCTTAGCTCTGTACTCCTATCCTCCATGGAAGAGGAAAAAGGAGCAAACCACAGGTAATGGTTCATTGTGTCGATCTAATCCACAAACCCACTTTCAATGACAGAAGATATCCTTCTCCCACTTAACAAAAGCTCGCCCCAAAACCCCACCATTGACAGCATTGCCCTTCAGCCCACAAGGCTGGAGTGACCTGAAGCCTCCGGGTCCAAGGCCAGCTCTTAACCCCAGCCTATGGAAACACTTCACGTGTGACCTGTCGATTGATTTACAGTACAGTGAGGGGCAGTGGATTAACAGTGTGTAGAGCTGGATCAGCTTCCCAGGCAGAAAACCAGCCCATCCTGCTCTACCTCCACATGTGGGAAAATCCGGCATTGCCCTCCGCAAAGCTCATTTGTGACTTAAATCTGGGAGTGTATTTGGGGTGGTTTTTTACAATAAAATCAGTTGCTCAACAGTCTCGAGTAATTGGAGCATCCAGAACTTCCACAGCTTCCTCCTCCCACTCATCCCTCTTGTTCATGTTACTTCCGAGGGGAGAGATTTTCCAGAGAGGCCAGAGGAAGGAGGGAGTGAGCAGCGAACTCGAACGCGCAACCTCTGCTCAGCTGAGGAGATGGGGAGGAGGAAGAGCAGGAAACCCAGTGTGTCTGAAACCCCTGATGAGCCCATGGTGCTGAATAGGAGGAGTGTTGGGATGAGGCTGCCAGCAGCTCTCAATGCACCTCTCACCTGCGCTGACTTTTTTGGGGTTTTTTTTTTGGGGGGGGGGGATTTGGGGGGGGTTGTAGGAAGGGTTTAATTTGNTTTTGTTGGGGTTTTTTTTTGCGTGGGGGGAGGGGAGAGGCACACTACTGACAACGCCCCTTACAGATTAGATTTATCCTTAGAGGTGAATAAGGAGACTTTTGGAAATCACTTAATTTGGGGAGGGGCTTTGAGAACAGCTCAGATTTCACTAAGTCCTGCAAGTTCCCTGAATCCCTTCTGCCCACACACAGGTCCGGCTGCCAAAACTGGGTGCTTCCCTATTTATACCCTCAGCATACCACCCCAGGGTTGTGCACAGTGCACATGGGATGGGTTCAAAGTTTGCCTTCTGATCGGTTTGCCTTCTCCCCATTTCTTTCCTTCCACAGAGGCAGGAAAACACAAACTGCTTCCACAGAGCATCTGCCCAGAGCAGGGATGCACCGCAAATTAATAGGGGTTAGGAAAAAAAAGGATAATGGATACTATGCTGAGGATTTCCACTCACTGCAGTTTGCAGACACGGAAATTAGAGATGGGTACTGAGTCCACCCTCAGCTCAAACTGATATTTTTTTGTTACTCAGCTGAAAAGCACATGAAGTTGTGCCCCAGCCTGAGGCACCCACACTGGCCATCATGACAGGAAGGAGAGTGCATCGAAGAAGCATCAGCTACCCCACAGCCCATGAGGTCCTATTTCTTCCTCTGCCTTAGCCAATCCACTCCTGTCACGCCTCATTCATTTATATTGGTAAGTGTTAATGCTGCTAATAAAAGACTGCTGAAGTGCTCTGCTCTCCTCCTCCCCCGGAGCTTTTTGCAGTTGCCTTTTGCCAGTACCTCCCCACACTGCTGTTTGCTGAGCCGCTGTGGCTGTGCCATCACATGTGGCACGGGGAGACTGAACCCGGAGTGAGGATGTGGGGGGGGGAGCTGAGCTGGGGCCATCGCACATCCCCACTGAGGGACCCTCCAGATGCAGACCCCCATGATAGATAGCCTTTCTCCGTGTCCAGGTTATCGAAACACTTAATGCCAACCGAACTGAGGACACTGCTACGGAGTGCAGCTGTTTCTCAGGGCACCTAAAGGTGTGACACCCAGTCAAGGTAGCCCAGACCACGTCAGGTCACAAACCACAAGGCCGATGGCACAGGGGACCAGAGGCTCCTCTCCCACCTGGGCACAGGGAGCACGGGTAGCCCTGGCAGCACCCTCCCTGGCTGTGGAGCCTCTCCAAAGCGCTGCCACCATCCCTCAATTTCAAGTTGTCACCAAACAGGCCCAGGGTGCAGCTACTGACAGCTGCGGAGAACTCCAAATGTGTCTGTGGAAGGAAACATGCTCCTTCCTCCTTGCTGCCCAGTCTGAAGCAGAGCAGGGATGTGGTGGGACCAAACCCCTCCTTCTGCAGGAACCATCCCTTCCCAGTCTCTCCAAGACCGGTGAAACACCAGAAAGGGTAAAATTTGGTACAGCCATGCACCGAGAGCATTCCCCTACACCCAATGTGCGCATGTCTGCGCATGCAGCCGCGCTATCCATCCAGAGCTGATATGTCTCTATCCGAAGTGACACAGGCAACAAAAGGTATGTCCCCCACCACCACCCGTCCCCATCTATCGAGTGATACAGATGGGCAGTTCAGGAGGACTGTGTGCACATATGCAGAGAAGCTCTCATGTCCTTTGACCCCTCGTCCCTCCATCATGGGAGATCTATAACATTTACAATCCAAAAAACAAAAGAGAAGGGAGAGTAGGGCCAGAATTCATCTTCCAGGCTGACACCTAGCGTTAATTAACGACTTAAAAATCAATGACATAAGGGACAGGCAGCAAATGACACCTCCATGCAGAGCCTGTCTGCTTTCAGGAGCAAGGGGAAAAGAATATCTGAGGATGGCGTTGACACACGCTGCATGAGGAGGGGGGGCCAGCACCCCCATCCCACTGCTCCCAGCACCCCTCCAAACACCCAAAATTCCCTCTGTTCAGTTTTTCATTGCCCAACCACCAAGTTTAGGTTTCCCCAGGAACACTGCTCCCAAAGGTATGGGGAGCTTGATAGATTTGCAAGCCAAGCGCACAGCAAAAACACTGGAAGGTCTAAATGGGAGATGGATTCTAAAAAGCTGTAGGAGATGTGTTCTGCTGTACATCTGGGGGGACAAAAGGCCAGTGCTCGGCACGCAGGGTTCCTGGCCTGCAGCTCCGAGTTCGCTCCAGGAATCCTGTACCACAGGTGAATGGAAGGCAGCTCCATCTATTGTCAATTTTAACAGCAGAAAGCATCCCTGGGGGCTTTTTTCTGGTGAGGCTGTTTTTACACCTGTGCCTCTCTGCTCTGCAGTAAAATCACTTGCGATCCACATCTCCGTGGGATAACGGGGGCCAGTGTTTTCACTTTAGGCCTACAGGAAGCACAACCACTGTGAGTGGCCAAGGCATTGGCTCGCTGGGCAATTGCGGCCTCTGATGTTGGCGGGCACCACATCCCAGCTCAGCTGCAGCCAGGCAGGTGCAGCTAGGGGTGGACTACTGGTAGGTCCTTTCCAACAGGGATAACTGGCCTCTCCCATGCAGAGACATGGCAGAAGGGACTTCAAGTTGGGAAAAAACAGGCATGTTTACGGGCATGGTCTCTTCAGAGAGGCGAGGAAAAGGAGGCTAATCCTGCACCAAGACAGGAGCATCCCTTGTCTTGCTTTGCACCGAGCATCAGGCAAACCAAGGCCGGCAATCCACGGCACACACCATGTCACAAACTAATCCCTTTAAAACTGAATCAGCCCAGCACATGAAGGATCTGCAAAGGGTAGCAGTGCAACACCCAGATTGCTGCCCATCCCCAGGCCTCCGCACTTCTCCTGCCGGCAAATCCCCGCTGCTATGAAACTTTTGTGCAGGAGCTGTGTGGAGGGACGATCCCAGGGAGCAGATGGTGTGCCTCCCCCCCCCCTTTTTTTTTTTTTTCCTTTGGAGCAAACCTTTCTGGAATACTAAATCTTCCAGGAGCTGTAAATGTCAAATTTAAATTCATACTTTGTACCACCTTTGATTTCAAAGAGGATTACACCTATTCGCTGAAAGCAAAGCAACACCAAAGCTACATGAAATGGAATTACGACTACTTAGGCCTTTTTCTATTGCCTCTTTATATTGTTAACTCCTTCCAATTCATTAAGTCTAATCCTTATTAGGCTAAGTAACACACATATGAATAGACAGGACTGGACACAGGAGCATATGTGCCTTTTGTATCACTTCCTGGTTAATCCCTAGCCCGGGGAGGGGACAGACACGGGGGAAGTGGCTGGCCCTCGCCCTGCGCCGGCCGAGCAGCGTGCCACGCAGCGGGGAGCACCGTACGGGCCACCGAACCGCCCTGGGCGGCCACCCCGGCGAGTCGCTTTGTTAATCAATCTGCTACGGAGCAAGGGCACCCGGAGTGCCGCTCTGTTATGGAAATCCGCTGGACTTCAGCGGTCCCACCGCTCTGGACGGACGAGACATCAAATTTATAAGCGTGGCCTGACAAAGCGGGAAATTTGGCAAGAGAGGGATGGGAAACAGATGCATTTGTAGGGATGGAGGAAAAAAAAAAAGGGCCTATTTCCAGTTTGCTGTCTCTATTAGCAAAATCCTTTCAAAAGCATCCCTAGCCATAGCGTTTTTCTCCATCCCTGGGCTCTCCCTGCTCTGTGCCCACCTCACATGGCACGCGCCTCCAGCAAAGTGCCTCTCCCGTGTTTATAACCCGGGATCACAACGGGAAAGCTCAGCTCCATGCTGAGCTACCCCCACTGCAGCTGCATCTCCCTTCACACACACTCTCTGTGGGAAAGCAAGGGGGGGAAAACCCTGTTTTTCCAGGAGGATCTGAACCAACACCGACCTGTGCGGAAGGAGTTACACAGCAGTGAGACGGGAATCGGACAAAGTATATAAAATAGATATTTATACAGCACTGGCATTGCTCTCAGTGTTTTAAAAACAATAAAGCAGCAGCTTATATAGTCTCTTGCATATTGCAGGCATGAAATAAAGCCAGGACAGGAGCTAGAACATCTAATTCCCCAGCCACAAGGAAGAGAGAGTGATTCAGGTTTACAGGGTGCCATTCAGTTTTATGACAATATCTCCTAATACAGCAGGTTTATCAATTGAGCAAAAAGGCACAACGGGGTGTGTTATTATTGGAGCCTAATCTCACGCCTCGGGTGTGTTGTGCGAGGCATGAGGGCAAAAGGCCACACCACCGTGTGATTATCCAACAGCAATGCTCACTCAGGATGCTGTGTCTGGATTATAAAGTGGATTGGCTTAGCGTTTAAAAAGGAAATGTTAACGTTTGTTGCTTAGGTTTTGACTGAGGATGGATCTCCTGATTGCCAGTACAAAGTACAGGCAGCAGAAAAGCAAACGTCCCGCTCGGTTTCGCTGGGTCTCCTCTTTGCTGGCCAGGCTGCCCGTGGCCTTGGCGTGCCTGCCTTGGCTCTGCCCAAACACTTCAGAGGAAAAGGCGTTTTTCTGGGCCGTAAGAACAATCTGGGACATATAGTTACGTGCAGACTCTGGATATCATGAGTTACCTCACCTCAGAAAGACCCCCTGAGCAGGTCTCCGGTAAATCAAATGCTCTGTGCTGAAGGATGAGGCGGTTCTGTCCGAGCTTCTCTCCTGGAAGCCCTACCCAAGTAGGAGCCTGGCTCCCCCATCACAGCAGGCCTCAGTCTTCCCATCCATGAAATGGAGCTAACACCTTGTTTCTCCCTAGATGTCCTGGAGGTCTCAGAAGCTGCTGCAGAGCCTGGGCACATACACTATGTATTACAGAGCGTCTGTGCAAAGAGCTGCTGAGCAAAAGACTCGCTGGTGTACAAATAAGAGTAAATTGCTCCTTACTGTATGGGTCCCAGTTACAGCAGTAGGATCCAGGGGCACATGCTGCATACCCAGAGGAAAAGCTGTACCCCACAGGTTTTAATTAGCACTCTTCTCACAGCAAAGTTCCTGTCTATTGTCACTTAATTACTGTGTATCTACCCCAACAGACATTAAGCTTTCCCAATGACCTCTCGCTCTCTACAACCCATGTCATTCTCTCTCTCAGAGCCCCCGCGTGACACTGGGGAAACACGGAGCAACTTCTTAATTAATTGGACTAATTAGTCTCCTAGATGGCTGGACAGCTGGACCCTATCTCCTCGCTGATCTGCTCATGGAGGGAACAATCAAACTGGTTTGTTTCTCCGGAGTTGACAAAGTCTCGGTGCTGCCCATGATCTGGTTCCTATTAACCTGACCCCCCTGGGAATGCTGCAGAGGATGAAGACGTTTTCCCTTTGGCTAATGAAGTCCGTGGCAAGACCAGGCTAATGTCAGCGCAGCACCTGGTAGCCTTATAAAGGGTCAAGGTTTCTGCTCAACCCCTTCCCTGTTTTGCAGGGTTTATAACCGGGCTGTAAAACTTCGCTCTGGCTAGAAACCCTCTTTGCTGGGTCCCTGCCCCGCACTGTAATTCTTTAACGACTTCCAAAATTATGTTCATGCTTTTTATTTTTTAACCCTTTGAATAAAACCTGATTTATGACTATTTTAAAAAATAAATCCACTGTGTGATTCTCCTCACAGGCTGTTTCGCTCTACCATGCCTATACTCAGACCTGTCACTATCTGGGGCTCCCACCATGCTGACCTCCTCTTCCTGCGCCATGGACAGGGGCACTTCCCACCCCGGCACAGGTTTAGATAATGCCTCAATTACATGGGTCAACCCGCATAGCTGTATTGTTTATATATATTTTTTTTGCAATTCTCAGAATAAAAGGACTTTTCCCGGTTTTCAATACTCTTCTGCTTTTAAAGAGCTCAGAAGCGCCTCTGATTCACAATGGGAAGATGGGGAATAATTGGTCCAGACTGTCAATGCTTCAAGAGGAGAAACCAAAGAGAGCGTGGAACTAACCTCAGAAAGCAGCCGCTGAGCCAGGGTGCGGGGCTTGGGCTGGGGACGATCAGCAAGAAGCCCCCAGCTTCTGGAAGGTGCAGAGGGTGGTGCTGGAGAGTGGGCAGCACACCGGAGCCTTCACATTGTGCCTCTGGTTGATGGATAGCTGCTGGTCACAACCGCACCTCGCTTGATTGTGTTTGTGCTCATACAAATAGCGATGCATGCATGTAATTGGTCATCAACCGATAGCAAACGAGAGACCGAGTGGAACAGATGGGCACATCTTGGAAAGCAAATCCACACTGGGTTTGCTACCAAGGTCAGGAAAAGAAGGGACAGGAGGCAGCCGATAGCTCGTTCTCTACAAGAAAACTTTCAGTTCATGAACAGACACAGCTCATCGTTGACTGCTGGGACTTCAGACCTGGCCATCATCCCACTTTCCACATTCCAGGTTCAAGCTCCGCAAATTAAGTTGCCCAGGCACAAGCAAAGATACAGCCAAGCATACGCACATCCACATGGATAACTGCTTCAGCCCAGGGCAAGCCCTGGAAAAACTCTCCAGGAACCCATAGCTCTGGTGGGAACTGGATTGCCGCATCCAGCATCCCATCGGATACTTCCAGTGACCCTATTCCTTCCTCACCTATTTCTTCAAAGGCAGGTTTTGCTCTGGAGGGAAGGTCAGAGTTTCCATATGTTTTGCCATGCACCCAGGTGCTACAGCCTAGTGAGAAAACAAGGGAAAAGTATTTCCTCTTTCTTGAGAATCTTTTGCCAAAGTACTGAGATTTTATTTCCAATGTGCCAATCATGACCTCTGCAGAGAAGCAAGGGGGGATTTTTGTTTGTTTGTTTTCACCCCGTCTATATTATTTCCTCAGGGGCTGCAAGATGCTCTCCCCAAACGATACAGCTTTAAAGGAAACCAGGAACAGCAAGCATCCATCTGGAGATTTAAAACAAATACACTCTGTGCCGTTTTGGAAGCAAATTCCAAACAGCTGAGCGATGCAGCAGGAGGGAAACGCGAAGCAGCCACAGTAGGTTGACAGCCGAGAAGCAAAGGAGCTGTTAGCCACAGGGGCAGCCACATAAAAGATGGCTATTGAGTGCTGGGACAGGCACGGTGCAAGAAGCACTTTCCAGAGGAATAAAAGGAAAGAGGCTTCGTTTTCATTTGCGTGGAAAGCTTGTGCTAGGGCACCTCTGATTTTACTGGTACCCAGCTTGTTATTGGGGAGGGGTCAGATGCTGAGGTCTCCCAAGTTGCTCAGTATCCCGGGAAACCTCATCCCCCTTCATCCATAGGCAGTTGGGCGCCTAAATCCCCTCACTAGCTTTGGAAAGCGCTTGCTCCAGAAGTTAACAGTTGCTGCTCTGGGATGGTCACACACATGTCTGAGCTGCCTGGTTTCATACCAGGCCAAAATGATGGTAAACGGGGGAAAGGGAGTAAAGGATATACGTGGAAAAGACTGTTTTTCCAAGAATTCGTTCAAGCTACAGGCACTTTGATCCTTATGCAAATGATCAATTATTCCATCAGAGCTGTTTCACTCCCTGCAGGACCAGCCCAGCTTTGGCAGGGTCTATTCCGCCCCTCAAGAAGGGCTTTGTTCAGCACCAACCCAGCAGGTCCCCAAATTCTCATGAAAGTGAAAATTGATGGAAAGAGCGTAAGGCAAACCCAGAGTCAGTAGTGCCCAGGAGCTCTGAACCATCAGGTCTGTGGATGTAAACACCAACGAGATCCTTGAAAACTCCTGGCTAGCTTCTGACCTGACCTCAGACGCAGGAATTTAATATACGCAATTCCTCTGCCCCATCCACAACCTGTTGTTTTGGTTCCCCGCTCCCCCCACCCCCCAAAATGGTATTTTGTTTTATAAAGACATTCAGCTTTTATTTATAAAACTTGTGAGTCCTGGAGCATCTACCATATCCCCTGGCAATTTTCTCCAATGGTTAATTACTGTGACTGTCAAAACATACTCTTCAATTCTCATTTGAATTTCTCTGCCATCAGTTTATAACCATGGAACCTAGTTTTATTTATACATATATTTTTTCCCCAGCTCAGTTTTAGAGTCTTTTACTGTCTTTTATTCTTCCCTGCATTGGTATTTGTAGATTATGACCACATTGCCTTTTAACCTTTTCTCACGTAAAGATTGGTTTGAACTCTTTGGCACCTGCTATGAGATTATCCTAAAGCACTTCTGCATGACAGAGAGCCCCCAGAAAGGGACCAGGGTTGCAGGCATAAGGGACTCTGTATGCATGTGTGTATATGTATATATAATAAGAAGAAAGGTAATCAAGCCCTGAAGAGCTACTTGTACAATTCAGTCCTCATACCCATGCTACCTTTTTTGCACATCACCTAAACAATTTAAACACACTGAAGGCCATAGTTTAGAAGTCAAAGATACCAAAACATCACCGGAAAGCTTGCCTCTTGGTCAAACAAAGGGGTGAAATGATGTCCTCTCTCACCAAATGCAGCAGTCCCCACCATCCGAGCCCACCAAAAGGACAATACAGCTTGTTTCCCAGTGACTCCGGCACCCAGAGCACTGAGCCCCCACCTCCCACCCTCTTTCTGAAGGGAGAGGAGAGACTGGACGCGCCCCTGAGAGCCCCATACCTCCCGCCGATCCCGGGGAGCAGCATCCAATTCACTGGCAAAGCACCAACTATTACCTTTTTAACTGGTGTATTTTCAATACATACAAAGAACATGTACAACAAGGTTTTGCTGTGGTCAATAATCCCTGAAATGATGTTTTCAACAAACCTCATTTCAAGTCTAGATCTGGAGTAGAGAAGTGATTGGATGAAAGGCCATTATATGACTGCTGTAATTTATTCTGCAGAGAGCTAAAACCACCAATTATCTGACATGAATGACACCACTTCTTTTTCTTACCAACACAAAGGTGCACACAGTATCTATTTTCTGAGATCTCATTTAAATTTTAAAAAACCTCCTATGCTTAAATAAAAGGTGGCGGATACAAACCCAGCTCGAGTCAGAAATACTGAGCAGAAGTGAGAAACCCAAGACAAGGCCAGTGGCTCCATCCCTCGGTCCCCCAGGTCACTCTCGGGCTCCTCGGGGAAGCGGCAGCCGGCATTTCAAACTGCACTGTTTTGTTGCTACATTAACGCTGTTTACATGCGGGCAGAGCTGGGAGGAGTTGGCATTTTATTCCTTTGACAAGTGAGGAGTGTGGCTGCAAAGAAGGGTGGATGTGGAAGGGGGGGATGGATTTTAATTTCACACAAGCTAAAATTATCTGTGTTATGCCAAGCAGAAATTGGCTGGCAGCAACCACCCCATCAGCCACCCCAATCGCAGGTGAGTTTCTCACCCGGTGCCTTCCGAGGTCCGACAGTAGCCAACAGCCTTGAGTAGGTCATGAAGTTAAGGCAAAAGCCCAGAAAACCCACAGTATAAAATCAGAGGAGTCATTTGAGGGGCAGCATCCTCTACTGTGCTCCACATCCAGACGATGCCTCTTCCTCTGGCTGGGGAAACTGGTGACCCACTTGCTGGACCAAATTAATTAAATCTCATTCGCTCATTAACACTAACTAGAGAGCGACTGCTTATTTTAGAACCTCAATTATTTCCCACCCTCTCCTCCAGAAGGACCGCGGCATCAAGTAACCCACTCGTGATGCTTCCCCGGGATGCTGGTGGCAGCTGTGATGTGGTCAGGAGTTTTGCACCCAAGCAGCGGTCAAGTGTTGCTGGGGACAATGCTGAAGCAGCACAGAGAGCTCAGCCAATGCTTCAGCTGTTAATTTACTGCAGGGAAAGGCTACTGCCGCTATATACTGGTTTATGGCAAACAGGGCAACACCTTTTAAACTGACAAACGTGAGTGACACACAGGAAGATGTTTGACAACATCTTGCCAGTTTGCTGCAAGGGGATGGGGGAAAGGAGCCTGGATCATAAAACACCAGCTTCAATCTTCCACAAAAAAAAAAAAAATTCACAAGCAAGAGCAGGAAGATAAATATAATTACAGTACTCTGAAAAGCTCTGTACATATGTGCATCTATTTCTAATATTCGCCAGGGGAATTACAATGCCTTTGTTCTGCGGCATGGTGTAGTTAGACAGCAAGGTACCCTGGTAAATGGAAATCCTCGTCTTTAATGAGAGTATCATCTAATAGAAGGGGACAAACTGTGGAGAGATGGAGGTTTACCTGCAATGCTGATCTCTGGGACTTGGTATGGGACGGGGAGTAAAGTGGGTTTGGGTGCTTCTGTCCCAAACCTGATAGCTGGAAAGACAAGATGCACGCAGGAGCCCGGCTGGATGGATACCATCCCTTCACTGCCTGGTCAGTGCGCTGGGATAACAGTGACCTGGTGCACCAGCAAATAATGGAAATTAATGCTTAATCTGGCGGTTTGAAATCTCTGGATTAAATGACAGTATCATAAGTCCACAATACTACTTTTAAGCATCATTAACACAGCTGATTTTTCAGGTCAAACCCACGTTTGAAAACATAAACAACCTGAAGAACAGCATCAGCTCTTGGAAGGGAAAAGAAAACGCCATTTATGGGACAGGGATATATAGTTTTCTAAACTAGTTTGAACTTATCGCAGCAGCTCCTATTTATCTTGAACAATCACTTCATAAACTCCAATTCCGGGACTAAAAAGAAGGCAAACACTTTTTATGGACTGCCTCAGTTCATTTAGTTCAATTCATCATAGCTTTGTTGATGTAACTTGTGAGCAAATCCGTTCATGCCGCGCAGCTTTATGCCGGCACAGTCCTTTAGGGACGGTAAGTGAGATGACTCCGAGCTGTCATTTTTTTCTCCCGATGTTTTACAGCCGCTGCTGCTATAGGTGGTTTCTGCTTTTCCTATCACGGGGACATCTGAGTGCCACTTTCAATGAGGCCAAACGGCCAAGTTCTAGCAGGTTTTGGACACTAGGAATTAATCAAAGTTCAACGTTTATGCCCTGTGCTCATTCATCAGTGGGAACAGTCAACACCACTCCAAGGGAGGGTTTTTCCCCTTTGGGTTTTTTTTAACCAAGCTCGGCAGAATCAGGGACGTTTGGTCCCAGAAAGCCGGTTTGGATCATCACAGCTGGCCCTGTTTAGCATAAACCCCCTCAGATTCCCCCCTGCCTGACACCAGGCATGTCACCAACCTGCCTGAGAGCCAGTTCATCAGCTGTAAAGTAGGTAGGTGTGACAGGCAGAGCGGTGTCTGGAGTTAAAGGCTGATGAGTTTAACCCCTTCCTGTAAGGTTAGCCAGAGGGCAGGAAGCAGAGCCCTCTGCCTTGGGTTTATCTTGCCAGCCCTCTTTACCAGGACAAGCTTTGAACATTTCCATTTTTGCCTTTACCATGTGCACTTAAAGAAGCAGTGCATGGGGCTGATGACACTGTGTAGGCACCATGTAGTTAGTTATAAGGTGGTTCGTTTTTTTTCTGGGAGCTTTTAAGCACGCGAATTTGATGCTTTTCAGCCTCATCATTCAGCGTTTTGGATTCTCTGGGCAGTTCGGTAGTTTGGGAAGTGCTTGCAGCTTTCCTCCTCCTCCTCCTCTCCCTGCTGAGGGCAGAAGACAAAAGCAATGCTCCTGCGGCTCCCGGCTCCCTGGCGCACACACGCTCCCTTCGCTGCTGATCTGCAACATATTGTCTCTGACTCATTCGTTGTTTCGGGAGCGGAGTTAGCAGGCTGCGAGGGAGGGATACCCACGCTGGGACCAGGGTGAGAGCTGCCAAAGCCAGAGCCCTCTGCCAGGCACAGCGTTATCCATCCCAGCAAAAATAGGGCAACCGCGTTTGCAGCCCTGGAAGCAAAGGCTGAAAACCCTTGAGAGATTTAACTCATTAAACTTGCTACATGTGATGGAGATGTTATCCAGCCGGTTGTAAAGAGGGCTGGAAAATAGCTGCTGCATAGTTTTAAAGTGGCTGCTATTAAGATGTTTTAAAGAGTGGGTGAGTTTGCGTGTACAAGTGCAAGAGAGAGAGAGCAACACATGCAAGGGAGGGAAAGAAATATAACATGAAATAAAGAACCAATTAAAGGGGGGACACACACACAGCCTCTTCAGAATGATTGGCTCTGTCTAAGCCAAGAACTGCAGCATTTAACCTTTTGTTTGTGTTTCACCGAAATGTTGCCTTGATATCTGCTGGGGTCACAACCAGGTCACAGTCACAAACCATCCCCACAGCGGCCAGCTGCTGTAAATCACTGCAGGCAGGCATGCGGCCAGTGGCCGGGATGGCCTCGGTCCAGCCTTTTCCAATATGCCTGTCACCCCTGGAAATGGTATTGGGATGGCAATCACGCACAAATAGGATTTTGGTGGCAGTGGCTGCTGTTTGCTTCTTTTTGAGGAATTGGAGGGAATCCAGAGTTGAATGGAATGGATTTTGCAATAGCACGGGCACTTCTCCATCATTACGGTGGCTGGTCGGTGCGCTACAGTGGAGGCTGTGTCAGCTTTACGATAGGATTGATCTGCCCTGGGACCCACACTGGGACCAAAGTTGGCCCTTGAAGGCTTCATCCAGGAGAGAAATGAGCAGCTCGAATACCCCTTTTGAAGGAACTTGGATTTTAAGATGGCATTCGAATGTGTGGTTAGTTTAAAATTGGAATTTTTCATACGTAGGACGCAAATGCAAGGGGAATTGTTTACTGTCAGCTAAAACATCCCCAAACCTCTCACTGTGAAAGAGAACTCGACCAAAGAGACAATTCCAGTTGTTTAACTCCTCACAGCCCACTGATGAAGCAAAGCTTCAGGTGGGACACACAGCTCTGCTACCAATGCACAAGCCAGACCGAAACACTGACAAACCCTACAACTCTGGAGTCTTTGTGTGGGATAAGCCGGAGCCACACCAAGCCACAAACCCATTCTTGTGTTCCCTCTTGCAGTCCAGCAACCTGTCAAGACCGCTCCATTTAAGAGTCACAGCAAGCCCTGCCCGACCCTCAGCCACATCTTCTCCATTGACAGTAATTTTGCTGCAGTTTTGCCCACCTGCCAGGTGACAGTAACCCCTTCTGAGTAAACGGTGTTCACCCAGTGGAGTGGAAGGAGAATCAAATGAAAACAGGGCTGGCAGAGGATGGCGAGTGGTCCCCTTTGTGGTCATGTGGTGTTGGGAAACCAAGGGTGGGATTTTCCTCTTAAGGCAGGTTTGTCTTTCTGCCTCAAAAGTAATATTTTCACACTTGTTCTGGGGTGTAGTAGCATCCGCTACACCTACATGACACCATCCATTGTGGGTGTCCCTCTCAAGCTGGAGGAACTCATTCTGTAGGATAACTTCAAGGGGCTGTCCCAAAGGCATGCAGCCTAGGAGAAGAAAGACCAGGTTTTATGTAACCAATAAGCAAAACACTTTTCTTACAAGCTACAGCCTTTCAACCACAGTGAAAACTGCACAAGAAAATGTTCATTCAGCCAATCTTCCAGCTTTTCAAAGAAAAAAAAGAATCCAAAGTACCCAAAGTCTCATAGTGAAATAGATCAGGGCAAAGGACAATTTTTTAACTTTCATTTTAAAAACCAAAACTCTTTTCTAATCAGCCAAATTCCTTCCTTCTGCCCGGGTTTCCAATAAAAAGAAACACACAGAACTTTGTGAAGTCTGCTAGAAGGGAAGGAATTATTGTCTCTTTGGCAGCTGGTTAAAAAAGCACCGAGAGGCAAACAGAGAGAGACCACGGCCGCATCTACCCACAAGGAGCTCAGCTTATTTATTTACCTAGTAATCAAATAAATTGTTTCACTCCATCTCTCCAGGCTCAAGTCCTCTATTTATTCCTAGCGCTCGAGCTGCCGAGCCCTGGCACAGCAAGCGTCTCCCAGCACGCGCTGCAAAGCAGTGCAGCAAAAATAGTGCAAACGCCTCTGCTCCCGCCCTACTGTACACCCACTGCCAGGGCGGTCAGTACTAAAACACTTGTGCCCTTTTGCTCAAGGGGTAGGAACAATGCATGTCACTCGTGCTCTTTGCTTGAGGGGTAGGCGTGATGCACATCGCCCGCATCCTGCTGAGCACGTGTCGCGTTGCTGGTTTTCACAGCCAATTATAACACACACGCAAGGATGTGGACATCTCCGGTGATGTTCTTCATTGCTGTGTGTCCCTCACCCATATCACACTTTCTTGTCTACTTTCTTGTCTATTGGCTCACCGTTTGTGTATTAACTCTCAATGAGCTCTGAGCTGGCCTGGTTTCTCTGGCCCTACCTGCTGTAACTTGCTAACGGAGGATTTGTACCTGCAAAGTGAATTGGCCGCTTTGCCCAACAGAATTCCACTGAACCATAAAGGCAGAGCAAGAGAAAACCAGCAGAGCCTGCTGCCGCCATTGCTCACCGGTGGCCTTGTGGAAGGGCAGCCCATGGTTCTTGGTACGCCACCCATTCCTGACTTGCTTTCAGATGTTGTCGTTGGCTGCTCTTAACTATTTTGACTTTCAAGCACAAGCAAAATGAACCGAGTGCAGCACAACCTCCAGAAACGTTGCACTGGAGTCCGCACATCTCTGGGACATTGCCTGTGAAGGTCTGGCTGTACCTAGGAGCACTGAGGAAGTTGAGGCCATCTGCCACCTCCAGAATCTCTTTATGGCGTGACCACAGAAAGAGGTACTAGCATCCCTACATCCGCACGTCCAACCTCCTCCATCCTGACAGGGAGAGATGTGGGACCTCGAGCAGACCACAGGAGGAGAAACAGGCTGTTATTTAATGCTCAGTAGAACAAGGCGGCCCCGAGCAATACAAAAGTTTCACTGCGTTTTGTCCACCCCAGACAGAAAGATGAGGTGCTTACACTGAACATCCGAGGCAGGAAGAGCAGATGGGGCAGGCGGCACCAGTGGATGAGGATGCAATGACATCTGTGTGTCACAACCAAAGACAGGGAGCTGGGAAGCCCCCCCCAGCAATGCCCCAAAACAAGCACCGCCTTGCCCACACTCAGGGACTGCATTCTTGTCCTGGTGCTAAAGAGTATCACAGTGGCACAAAGTCTCTAGAGAGGAGGCTGCTGCCAGCCGCCCAGCTCCGCACTCTCCCACAAACACCGACATGCGAGAAGATACGACAAGACGTAATTTCCAGTAGCAAAAACAAATCCAACCAAACCAAACAGCAGACACAAGCACCTGGCTGTGCTTCCAGAGGGAGAGGGCTCTACCTGCTCAGAACAGCTGGAAAGAACAGCCCAGAGGTCCCAGTTCAACATCACAAGTTAAATGTGGATCTCGTTCTGTTCACGCAGGTACCTCACTTAAAAAAACCCCACCCAACATCACACCCCACAAATCCAACAGCCAAAACCCAACCCATCCTAAACATTCATAATGTGCATCACTAACTGCATATTGCGCCTCCAATCATTTGTATGACAGAAAAGGAACCTAATCCTGAATCTGAAAAACTATGTGATGGAGGATTTACAGTATTAGAAGGCAAACAGTGGCAGGTGTAATTAGGAGAAAAATTTGTCATGCTCTTGACTCTAGGAGAGAATGAAAGGTCTGGAATAGCAATCTCCCAAGTGTTTACCCAATGTGAGCGCACACAAGATGGAAAGCACATTTCCAACCACGGACAGATTAATATTTGATGCCAGAAAGAGAAATGCACGCTGTTCATGTTTATTTAGGATATTGTGAAATACAGTGAAATTTGCAATTTTATTGGATTCAGGGGTTCGGTGTTTTTGAAAAGTCCTAAGCTACTGTATGTTGGATAAGGAGCACATATGTTAGTGGTTTAGACATGCCAGCTGCAGAGAATGGAAGAGCTTCCACTCCCCCTGATTTTAAAGGAGGGAAAGGGAAAAAAAAAAGAGATATAAAAAGATTAGCCGCAGGATAAACTGGGAAAACTCCACTGAGCTTTCTCTGTCTCTTAGTACTAATTTTAGTGGCTAGAACTGACACAAAGGAAAATTGTATCTAGGTTACTTTGTCAGCCACCGCAACTCTGAAAGGTGGCATTAAAGCAACACACTCATCCAAGGGGCCACGGTAAGACCCAGCCTCAGGGTGCTTTGTTCTGCCCAAGGGTGAACATCAGGGACCATGTGGCACCCATCACCTCCCCATCCTGGGGTGATTTCCGGCACTAGGGACTTTTCTGGAGCTGTGCACAAGCAGGCAGTCCTGCTGCCAAGAGCGGGTGCTCCTTTGGGGAGGGGTCTGCCACCCTTTCCCCAAGCGAGACCCTGACTATGCTGAGGCTTTGCCACAAGGATTTCCAGGACGATGGAGCAGATAAGGCAGCAGTATGGGGTATGAACGTGGCATAAGTTTCTTTGTCTACCCTTCCACTAATTGGTGAGCAAATTGGGGGTGGTACTCAAATTGGGTGTGCTGATCAGACAACCTGCCTCCCGAAAGCGGCCCCTGGCCGTGAGCCACACCAGCTCCCCTGCTGTCCGCCCCACCGCAGAGCCCCTCCAGGACCATCCTTTTTCTCCAAAAGTGGAAAATCTGATCCCACACAAAGCAAACCAACAAGGGAAATTACATGGAGGTGTAGCAACCACGCATGAAGACCCATGTCCACCACGGCCCTTCACGGCACACCCAAGCTGCTGTTCACAGGTGAACTGGGGTCTGTCTGCTGGCTTTGGGCATGGAAACCCTGGAATGGGACCAGTGAACAGCCACACTCTGTCCTCCCTGTGTAAACCCA
This sequence comes from Zapornia atra, assembly GCA_013400835.1. Classification (NCBI taxonomy): domain Eukaryota; kingdom Metazoa; phylum Chordata; class Aves; order Gruiformes; family Rallidae; genus Zapornia; species Zapornia atra. The sequence continues at coordinate 803,605 of VZTU01014543.1, read as the reverse complement.
TGTCCTCTCTGGTGCTGAGAAATGACAACTTCATTCCCATCCCTTGATCCCCTCTCTCCACCTAATGGCCATGGGAAAAGCAAACCCTGCCACCTACTTTTTGGCCCCAGCTAGTATTGGGCACAGCACCCCACCTCAGTTTCTGCTCAAGAGTGGTCTAGGTAGGGCTGGAAAAGCAGGACCAGTGTGTTTCTGAGCCTGGAAAAAGATCTCGGTGCAGCCCTGCCTTTGCTCTCAAGCATCTGTGTGGGCTTTGACCCCAGAGATGCAGCCTAAGCCTTTTGGGAGGGCTCCACAAAAATCACAGCAAGGACAGTGGTGATCACCTACGATGGAGTTAAAGGGCAATCAGGATATTCTGGGTGAGGGAAAAGGAGGCAGTTTGCTTCTCTCATTCCTCTGCCCAGTTGTGAGCCCAATAAAAGGGATATATTATCCTCCTACACATCATTGGGCAGGAGAGAAAGTGTGTGACAGCTTCCATATTCCCCGCACAGCCCAGGAAGGGGAGGGGTGGGGAAATTCTCCTCTCCCACTTGCAGACACAGATGGGGGTACCCGGTCACCCCGAAGTGATCCATTGCACGCAGGGAAATGGGGTGCAGGAGCAGACCCGTATTTTGTAGCTGGAGGAATGACTTAACAGGGGGAAGGGGATGGAGAAATAAGGGAATAAAGGGGAAAACAGAGAAAATGCACCGGGGGAGGCAAAACCTGTGCAAAGAAACAAAGAAAAAAGAAACAGTGGAAGCAATAAATAAAGCAGGTTAAATGGCAGAGACCAGGAAGGATGTAGGGAAATGGTGGTGTGAGAGGAGGGGAGAGCAAAGGGTGAGATGGGAGGAAGAACACACGTGAAGGTTACACAGTGCCTTTGGTCCCTTCTGTACCAAGAGTGCTGGCTTCCATTGACACACATGCAGTGACCAAAGAGGCACGTGGGCTGCACAGCCTCATGCTCTGGAATAAATGACCCAAAATGGTGAAGTTGCGGTCAGCCACGGCTCCTTTGTGAGGGGAAGCACTTTTCACAGCTCTTAAGGCAACTGAAATACGAGCAAAACTAATTAACCCAGCTGTGCTTTGGCAATGAGCAGGTAGAGGGGAGAGGAAGACACACAGCATTTGTGCTCCATGTCACCGGACTGGTGGTTATTTTGAGGATTTCGTGGAACAGCACTAAACCCCAGTGTATGATTAAAAACCACCCAAAACCAAACCTCTCCGAACTTTAGGAATTAAAAATACTCTAATAAAGGATTAGTCTGTCTGTGAGGGGGGACACAAACCCCAACTCATTTCTACGAGTCCCACAAAAGAGACGGTTAGTGTAGTCGTCTGTGTGCATCTAGGCACCAAAGCCTCCTAAGAGGTTCACATGAGCCAGACTTTTCCATGAACCCTATGCAGCTAAAATTAGTATGAAAATGGTGGTGTTTCATAAAAGAAAGATATGTGGATGCCCGTAAGTGCCATTTTATTTCTCAGTGAGAGGATAAAGTGTTTTTTCCTACATAATTTTTGATGTAGAGGCTAAATTAGGCCCGAGAAGAGGGACAATACAACTTTAAACATCATTAGTATTCAGTCTACGTAAGCCAACCAACAGCAGTTATGTATTTTTGCAAGTATGCATATAATTTATTGTGGAGAACACAATTTACATGGGTAGTCGATGCCTGTTTTATAGCCTCACAAATAGATGTATGAACTCAAGCATATAATGGCTCAACCAGCAGGCGCAAATACGTTCTAAATCTTCTAAATGTGCTTCACAAAAATGTAACTGAGGAATATAAAACAGATCAATTCTTGCATGTTATATATTGGTTTTTGATTTACAAATCTAATCTGGGAAATTTCTTTAGAAATGAGTGGATTTTTTTTTACTGAACTTCTTCTTTTACAGGATTGTGCCAGTCAAATCCTAGAGGATTCCCTTCTGTATATGACTGGGGTTTTAGAGAGGTTTTTTATTATTATTTTAATCTATGTAGAAAATACAGTATATATTCGCAGCGTTTGATTTCACAGCTTCCTGTATGTCCTAGTGCTAATTTCCTAAGGAAACCCTTTTCTGTTATTTACAGGCTCATAACACACAGTGTGTTTTATCTACATTGGCCCTAATTAGCTTCCCAAAAAGAAAAGAAGGGAGAAGGGGGGGGAAATAAAAGAAAGATGAGGAAAAAAAAAAAAGAAAGAAAACACATTACTGTGGGGATTCTTGCACATCCTGGAAAGTTGGCAGTTTCATTTCTAATTCAGGTGCAGGGGGAAGATAAAATCTGGGTGTCTGGAATAAAACACGTTTCTAATGGGATGGAACGACAATCCCTTATTACCTCCCACCATTTTTCTCATAGTTTTGCTCCAAGTACAGCAAATCCCTGTGCTATATTTTTTCATAATGTATAGCTTGCTATTACCTCTCAAGAACAATTTTTATAGAGAGGGTGCCCTGTTCAATAGATCTGTAGTGTCTCCAAGGGGGAATTCACACAGGGTTTTATTTATGGTTACACTCAACTGTACCATGTTGCCAAGCTTCCCCCTTCGGATTTGTCAAAAAAAATACTCCCTCCTCCTCCTCCACCAAAAGCCTCCACATCACACGGGCGTTAGGATAGAAAGGAAATAATTATTTTGCCCTTTTTAAGACCCTTACAGCACCCGTCTGATACAACATCAAAAGAATAATAATTATAAGAAGAAATAATTAGGAGAACAAAGTTGGGTGTTTGAATATCAGAGGATGAATATTCCAAAACACAGGTTCTGCTTTGAAGCGCCGAGTATCTAGAATCTCCAGAAAGACCATTGTCACTGGTTGATTGTATGTTTTCTGAAGCATTTATCTGTCTCAAAAGGTTTCTGGTATCATCTTTGCTGATACCCAAAAACAAATTAATTCCACCACACCTCTCCAATACCCTTTCATTTAGACATGGAGGGGTTTTTTAGCCCTTTCCACGCACAGCCCAATGTTTTCCGTCAAGTTAATTATAAATGTTTAAAAAAATAATACATCACTGGAACTTAAAATCCAAAGGAAAAAGGTCCTTGTGGTTAAATAAAATAAATTCAACCTTGTGATGACCTTTCATCCAGTATTGCTTTCCCCGTGAGGGTGGCTGTCTGATTTTGGGTCCCTGTCTCTCGCGTGGGTCCTGGCAGAGGGACAGGTGTGCAATGAAACTCCTTTGGTTACACAACACATCTGGGAGCAGAATTGGGATGCTCAGGTCCCAAAAGCCTGTTGACAAACCCTGCTCACTCCAGGTGTGCCCAGGTGGCACCCCCAGCTCTTCCTGTCCTAAACCACTCCAAGCAACAGAGGGATGTGGGAGCAGAGCCAGAAAATAATTTATGAGCTCTACTTGAGAGGAAAAACAAACAAATAATGTCATTTAAGGGCTTGGTGTGGTTTTGTTTGGGTTTTCCAGGAACAAGAGCAAAGCCAGAGTCCTTCACTCTGGATCACTATGGGAAAAAAAACCAAACACACAACAAAATAAAAAAAAACAAAACCCAAACACAGAACAAACCCACCAAACCACCCTGTGGATTTTGCTGCTGTTCTCCCGGAGTACATTACATTCCCTTCTTTGCCTGCTGGGAAAAGTGTCCAACTTTCCAGAAAAGAAATGAGCATCTCTATTTTTTCCAGTAGCAGTTCTGCAGCTTGCCCATGACAAGCTCTGTCCCCCAAGTGATATGACTCCTGACAAAGAAAGGAAACTGCTCTTACGGCAGCAATGACGCTTCGCATTAAAACCCATACCTTTAATTGCTGGGAAGCAGCTGTACATTGTCTTGTCCCTCACAGCGACTTTTAAGACGTTTTCTCTCTGCTGAGGATGACTACGGATGTTAAAGCAGCCCCAGGTTCCACTTCCCTGACACAGGGTCAGGTTTTAATATTCCTTTACCACCCAGGTGAAGCCTGGAGGCAGCAGGGACCCATCGTGCCCAGCACCTTCCCTGGGCTGCGGGAGTGATGATTACCAACTCCCCAGACAGCGGAAGGCAGGAGCAGGATCCCATGGGAGCAGACAGGAGCAGAATCCCACCGGAGCAGGCACAGTGGACCCGCTTGCATCCCATCGTGGTAGACCTATACCAACCATGAGCAAAGCGCTGCCGCAGCCCGCAACACCATGCACGCTCTCGTACAAGGGCTTTATATAAAACATGGGCAGCTGTGCCCATCTGACCACAAGATATTCAGTGATGTGGACCTGACTAACAGCCCTGCACCCCTCCCAAAGGTTTGCCTTTATCAAGTCAAGGGCACCGAGAAATAACCCTCCCCAAGCACAATCTAGCACGACGCACAGCCAGACCTCATGGCCAGGCTCAAACTCTCTGGTCCAGAACAGCAGCAGCAATTAAAGAAAATTTGGCAAATTAAAAAAAATAAATAAGAGTTTAAGAATTTAAGTCATCCCCATCCCTATTTCCCTGATCGCTGAGCAGAGCCTGCAGCAGCGAGAGCGGCCCTGGAGGTTGGAGCTCTTGGAGGTCATAGGCAGCACGTATTCAGGTTAAAGTGCTGCAGTTCTTTCAAGGTGGATATTTATACACCAGGAATTTTGAGGGGGCCCAAACTAATTTCATGTAGGACACCAAAGAATCACCACAGCTACTTTGAAGGAAGACGTTGAAAGAGAAAAATATCAATAGGTCATGGAAACATCCAGGAGGAGGAAAAAAACCCAACCCTCTCTTTGGAAGGTTAAAACAAGTAAGATGAAAAAGAAGTACCTAGAGACAGTTCCATTTAAAATAAGGAATGTAAATGTTTCTCGGCCAAAAAAATCATTAGTTCGCCTGAGGATAATCCTCCAGGGCCAGCTACTGCAGCAAAAGACAGGGAGAGGGAAACCAGGCTCGCAGAGTGCCAGGAAGCTCTCGGGGAGCTCCACTGATTCAAAGCACAGCACCAGCACACCCATGGGCACTCTGTCTCAGGGCAGGGAGGGTTTCTGGGGGGTGCCTAGCCCCACACAGCCCCAGTGCCACAGGCTCTGGCTTCACCCATTCAGACATCCTGTAGTGTCCCAGCGCTGTGGGTGGAAAGATGTTCAGATGACAAGCAACTATGTGACATCGCTTGCTGATGCTCTCACAGCCAATGTCCTCAGTAAGAAGGTTCTGCCTAAACCTTTCCCATTACTGAGGATTGTAATTAATAACTGCCCTCTAAGAGCCACTGCAAATGTATTCCTTTTGTTAAATGGCGATAATCCAGCCCAGGAGCTCTGCACATGTAGGGTTAGACGTGGGAGTACAACTGGAGTTAAATTTCCAGACCAAGGTACGTGGAACATCCCCACTTCATTTTAATTGATCCTGCCGAGCAAGATTGATTATCTGTGAAAGGGCATATTAACACCAGAGAAGTAAACAAGGATGTCTGCTAGCAGGAAGCAGAGATGCCAGGAGTGAGCACTGACTCTGCTTTTAGAGAGGACAAAATCCCATGGAAATAGGTATAACCAGGGAAGATTTCTGAAATCATTCTGGACAGAGGGTGAGAAGGAGAGCTTGCAGATGAGTGCAGCGCTGGGTGCTTCATACAGCTCCTGGCCTAGACCAAGCCCAGGGAGATGGTGGCTGTCACGGTTCAGTCCCTGACAGCATCCACAGCTTCCTCCTAGGTTTCTGGAAAGGATCTCAGCTAGACCAGCGCCGTGTCTGGGGACCACAGCCCGTGCCGAGGAGCCCGCTGCATGTACCTCACTCCAGATCTCCTTCCAAAATGAGTCGAGAGGAAGGTTGCCACCAGCTTTGACAGGCTTGGGAAGAGATGAATGGGCTCAAGATGCCCAGCTGGAAGTCACAGGTGGGATTTGCACCACGAGGACTCAGCACGCCTGTTACTGGAAAAGTTCAAGGTATCAAAGCACTCTGTGTACCCGATAAGTCATGTTTACACTCATCATCTGCTTCCTCCTTCCCAACTAGAGCTTTGTCAAAATGCTAAACGCACAAGTGACCTCTAGTTATTGTTGCAAAGAAAAAAAACCCTATCCTCTCATCCTCTCTCTCTCCTTTTAAGGCAGGCTAAAATAATAACAAGAATGTGAAAAGACACACATGGAGGGAGAACGCGCCGGCTGAAGTCACATCCTGTTCGTTCATTACAGTAACAAATGTGTTCGACAGTAATTATCCAAAGGGGAGAATTCCAAATCTTCTCATCTTGCTCTCTCCTAATTAATTAATAGTTTAAATGTCATCATGATGGGAAGTGCTCATCAGAAGCAGAATCTGCTGCCATGATTTACAACTCTGCCTCCAAAGGCTCTGAAGCAGTGGCACCCCGGGGTTAAATTTAATTCAAAAATGGAAGGCTCTTATTGAGCTCCTACCCATTTTTGAGCAGAAACTCCCCCAGCGAGTGAACGGTGTGACGGGAAGATGTGGGTGAGCACTGTTTTTTCCTCCCATCATTAAGTTGGAAACAGAAAGATTAAATTAAAATTAGTCGTTTGTCAACTTGTTACGGGCTTGTTGCAGATGCAATTGAGGGACAAACCTGCTGCTGTGGCGCTGAGCAATGCTGATCTAAAGAGGGACCCTCGGACTTAGCAAGCGCCTATGTCAGAGGAGCTTCTAATCCTGGCTGGAAAGGGAGCTCAGCACTCCAGCTCAAGAACAATGAGGGAAGCGATACTGTCTGCTGGCAGAGAGTGACGTGGTCCTTGTTCCCGGACAGCTTCCCCCTGTGCACTAAGTATTTAGCCAATTAACCAGCACAGCTCTTCTCTCCCAGCAATTCCGGGCTGGAATAATTAGAATTTGCACTTAACGCAGCCTCTCCTGCTGCAAGAGTTTTGCACAGTGCTGGTAAGTGAAGTTGTGCCTGGGAGCAGAGACTCTGAGCCAGGGGAAGGCCTCCAAGGCTGACCCTCTGCTCTCCCCCAGCCCGTCTCTCCAACCTGAGACCTACCAAACCCATTTTGGTGGGCACCAAGCCCTGCTCCCATGAAGGAGAGGCGGATGCAAGTTTCCAGACTGGTGGAACTGGAAGACTTTTGCAAGCCTCCAGCCCCACGCTGACCTTCCGGCTGTGCAGATGCTGCACAGAGCACAGGCCCTGCAAAAGCAGGTTCATCCTACCCGAGGACGAGAGGCCAGGATGGAGGAAGCAGGTCCAGACTATGCCAGTAGCTGCACAAGGAATCGCCAGGAGCAACCAACCTTGGCTGCCAAGATTTTCGAGCACACATGTTAAGCAAGGCGATACCTGAGCATATGATTTCTGCATAGTTTGATACCTGATTAAGTTGACTTTTTGGGGTATAAACTAGACTTTGAGCCTTAAGGGAAAGTCTTCAGAACACTAAGCTGCAAAGTAAAACTGAGCATCAAAATGTTTTCTCCATCTCTGGAGATATTCAAGGCCCATCTGGATGCCAACCTGTGCTACCTGTCCTAGGGACCCTGCTTTGGCAGGGTGGTTGGACCCAATGATCTCTGGAGGTCCCTTACAACCCCTATGATTCTGTAAAAATGCCTGGGAACAATTAACATGTTCTCCACATTAATTTAAATTTAAAAAAAACCCTAATAATGTACTTCTCAGGTTGCGATAAAGAATCCTGTCGTGCCATCCCCTATGAAGCCCTGACCACATCATCACTGAGCAGCATGTGCCCAACAGCAGAGTAATCTCATGTGGACTTGCTCTCACATGGGGGAAAAACTCTTACGTATTCATAGAAGCCAATATCATCACCTGAATTTTCAGGTACTGAGAGGCCAGATGGGAATGTGATCCTCAGAAGATGATCACTCCTACACAGGTATCCAAGTATCTCCTCAAACATCAAAAAAAAAAAAAATGCTCAGGGCCTTCGGAGCACCATTATGACACCCTTCCAGAGAAGTCAGCACCCTGAGCCCTGCAAAGCTCATTCCCATCAAGCTACATCCGAGCTGACAGAGCTCCAAATCTTGAGTCTGAGTTTTTCCAAAAAAGATAGGATTCAACTGCACAGTAGTGATTGTCTTGGCCATTTAACCACAGCACCAGCCACGTGTCCTTCACCCACAGATCAACTCCATCGAGCTGTCACACCAATCCGCTTCCCTACTTGGGAATAACAACACCATGTCCTTCGTCTCTCCCACCTTCCTCGCACACGCACACACATACATGGTTCAAATCCATGAAGTAGAAAAAGGGAAATTACCGATCTTTATTTGCCAACTTTGCACATTTTCTCCTCCCCTCCCCCTTCCCATAAAACAACTCTTTTATTCCCAAGGAGGAATGGGGGGTGGGAGCTTGTTATTTTTCTATTTCAGATAAAAGGTTGGCAAAAGAAGAACCCGATTCATGTCATTGTATTTCCTTATTGTCTGCATTAACCTTCCCCATGGTTACTTGTTCTTTGTAATGTTACACTTGTCTTGCTGCAACACATGAATACCCGAGCCAATTTTGTCATGCAAATGAATTCAGTTGGATTGTAAATTGTGTGAAGGAGCATTAGTTTATCAGGAACCCGCCTGCACGCTGCACCCAACTGATTTCTCCTATTCACACCAAGAGTGCAATGTTTTCCAGTTGATCCTGAATGTCCATTCGAAAGCGGTGGTGGGTTTTTTTTATTATTATTATTATTTGTAAGGACTTCTACATTTGCATTTACTTATTTATTCAGCCCGTCACAAAGCCGTATTCCTTTTCTAAAGCCTGATTTATATAATCAAAACCCACAGCTATGCCATCAGAAATGAAATATTACTGCAACCCACGTTTGTGTTTATTGTAAACCTGAATGGAAGGCTCGGCCCCATGTTGGTAAGGAACAGATATTATAATCTGCAAGCCGTCAGGTAGATATCGTTGTTGGCATTTCACACTAGGAAATGAAAATATTTCCATTGAGGTCGATACCTGTATTTAGAGTGACATTTCTTCAGCCAACCCTGGGGTTATCATCAACTCTGGAAAGCCCACTCAGGACAGAGACACAAACACTATATCTACAGAGCAACCTCCTCCCCTCCTGCTGCCAATCATCCTGGGAAAGGCATTGCAAGCAAATTCCTGAGCTTCCCTTGCTTCCTGAATCCTCCTCTTATTGCTCGTCTGCCCCCACTGACCTCATCAGGGCCCCACCCCAACAATTCCGTGCTCAGCAGCTGTGATACCTCACACCACTGCCCAGACCCCAACTGGCACTACATCCCCCAAAACCAGTGTCAATGCTCAACCTCCCCTTTGTTTCAAGCCCAACTTGGCTTTCGAACTGGAGACCAAACCCTCAACCTTGTTTCAGTGCCAATGACAAAGCTGAAGCTGGGAACACAGACCAGATATCAACAGCCAGCTCTTCAGCCTGCCTTGATGGGTAGTGAGACGCAAAATTATCAATAAGTTGGTGGCAACAGCAGAACAACCTCCAAATCAAGTGCAACAGCCTTATTGCTGCTCTTACCTCCTCGCAGACCAGGCACTATTTCACTGGGAAGCCACAGAAATGAAATCAGAATTCACATTTCCTCACAATTTTCTTCCAGAATTATAGATGGGGTCAATATGCTGCTAGGCATCTGCTGGATTGTACCCAATGCATGAACAAATACCAGGGGTACCGTGTGCTTTGCCTTCCCGACACAGCTTCCCGAACAGAACTGGCGGCAGCAGCATCCTTCCTCCCCTCCTGAGGGAGGAGGGAGGTATCTCGCTCATCCCTCAACCCTACGGACCTGCACCCTCACACAACATCCCCAAGACGTGTGGGTCGGTGCTGTGGAGTGACACCCCAATGCCTACAGAGCTACTAGGAAGTCTCCAATGCCAGACACTTACAAGAGCCCCCAGAAAGCTGCTGATCCTTTCCCGGCATCCCATGACTCGCCCTGTTTCCAGAGTTGGCTTCTGCTGAGCAACCACCCACCCCAGCAACTGCTCCTCCTGCCCAAACCGCCCTAACCACACTGATAGAAAACATGCATGAATTTAGCATGTGATGAGGGCACTGAGTGTGCTCTGACCCACACAGAGGACAGCACTTTGTGGTCCATGGCGCAGAGGGAGAGACGCAGCAAGGGTGGCTGCATCCTTTTGGGCACAAGGGTAGTAAATCTAAAATGAATGGGGCTGGGGAGACGATACTGGGTTTTGATCCCAGGGGACTGTCCCATCTAATCAGCCTTGAAATACAAAGGAAGATCAGCGGGTAGATCCTTGCCCTGTGTGTGCCATATGGATAGCAGATTAGGAGCCTCTAGGGCCGCTAATCCAGCACAATCACTAAAAAGGCACTTGGTTTAGTTATTAAAGCAGGGCTTTGGGACCGGGCTCTGGCAAAGCGAGGCACCACCAGCACATCTTCACAGCTTCACCCAGCTCCCAGGCCTCAGTTTCCCCAAGTGCAAAATTCCTCCTCCTCCGAGGGGTGTTGGAAACTAATTCAAATTTAAGAAGTACCGGTGGAAGCTCTAGATAATCAGTGTTACAGGTGCACAGGGTGGTTTTTACAAGCTCGTGCAGTAAAAACAACTTAAGGAGTATGCTTTATCTTCTGCGGACCCAGCTGGAATTTGAACATAATTCTTCCCCCACCACACTGTAGATAAAAAGATCAAACCATAGGCAACTGAAGCCAAAAAAGGAAAAGAGCTGCACCTGGAAAGAGCAAGGGAAAGGAGACTCTCATCCCTTTGCAAAACAGCGATCTGGGAAAAATATAAGGAAAGGGCAGGGAGCGATGCAGCAGCACCAAGGGAGAACCCACCACCTGCGTGGCACAGGATGGTGCTGCCCCATCCCACTCCAGTCACTCCAACCACACCGGCACAGCCCAACCCTCCAGGGAAAGCTCTCTCTGGGTGTGTTATTCCAAAACACAAGTTAAAACTCAACCAAAACCTGACAGTTTTGCTCCTGAGATCTGAGGTGAGGATGAGTCCCTTCCCCTGGCCTCCATCAGGGAGGACACTATGCAGGCTCTTTGGGTGTACAATAGGGGTTGGAACCAGTTCCCTTTGCAGTGAGACGAGGGCCAGGCTGCTTTTGGGAGCAGCCGACCTGCAGACAGATGTGCACACGGTACAATCGATAGGAAGGCAGCGCCGGTCACTCTGCAGTGAGCTTGCTCTCTATTTATCCTCAGCCTTTGGAGTAAATAGGTCTTAAGCTCGTGGCACGTCATTATAACTTTTGCGAAATAATGATGCTACCTTTAGTTTTTTTGCCATAATTTATGCCCAATGCACTAGCGCCAGTCACTCAATACTGTAGAGTCTGCAGAGGTGGAGATAGCCCTTAATGAGAAGAGGTTTTGCCTTTATCTCCTTTATACTTCAACCATTATCTTCCTCCAGTCTATAACCATGCGGTTACCACTGACAATAATGCTCAGAGGCAACAAATGCTGATGAGTTTTCTATGCAGCCTTCACAATAAGTCTATCAAAACAACCTCGAAAAATTATGAACCCTAGTGACAGACAAATAGAACCAGCTTCAGCGCGAATTTACAGCCCCAAATGCAACGTTCCTTTTAATTCTTCAGGCTTTTCTTATCTCTGCTGTTCCTCTTCTGGCTAGGAGATAACAGTAATTCTTCTGTATGCTATTTTTTTTTCTATTTTTTTTTTTCTCCAACTGAGTAAGATGTTCCTCGTGTCTTTCTGCTTGCTAAAGATAAAGGGTTAAAGACCAACTTGTGTTGGTCGCTTTGTGTTGGGGGGAAAAAAAAAAGTAATCAGTATTCAAGAGATTGTTATCAGAGGTAAAGCGCAGAGAACAGTAATTTTGCCTGCTTCAGTTAGGGCCTTTTTTTTTTAGCTTTTTTTTTTATGAATGCACATAATGCCAGGAGTGTTGGGGCCAGATAAAAGAATTAGTGGCAGCGCAGGGGGACGGAAGCACAAAGTACACCGGAGAATTAGACTGTCTATCTTTGTCTCTCCCAGCTCATCCAGGCAGCCGGGGCTTGCAGCTCGTAAACAATTTAATCTTTTTGCTACAGTTAAAACACAAAGACAGCAAAACCTCCTTCTTTTCAAACGGGGAGGGGGTACGGTATGGTGGGGTGGGGGTGGGAGAAAGGAGAGAAGAGGAGGTGGTGGTTGTAGAAGGGAGAAAGCAGAAAAGGGCTGACACAAACTTTTCTGCCTCAGTTTAACCTCTCTCCTTCCCTCATCAGCGTGATTTTCCAGCCAGAAATTCAGGAGGATGTTTTATCTCACCAGCCAGCCCCACCTACCATACGATTCCCTCACCCTGTCTCCTTTCCACTGCCTCTCCCCATCCCCAGCTCAAAACCTTCCCATTGTTGGTGGCTGAGAAGTCCTTCTGCTCACAGGTTAAAAAGCTAAATAGATTAACCTGCGTAGGGAGAAGAGGGGGAATAATAAGATGTGAGGTTTCTTTCCCCCGTCCCCCCCATCCCCACAGGAACACAGATTCAGGCTCTGCAACCAAAGCACAACATGGTTGTATCTCGCCCCATGCCACGCAGACGAGCCAGGATGTTCACAGCCCAGAGCTAGGTAAATTGGGCTACAGGGGTGACACACAGCATCCAAGTCCAGCTATGCAATGGAGTAGGAGAGATATTTGCTCCATGAGAGGAAGGTGGTGAGGACTCTTGGGCATGGTGGGAAGGAGGTCTGACCTTGCCTGGGCCACCATGCCTTTGAATCACCTCCACTCAGGGAGCCATTGTCTGCAGCACCCTGCATTTGGGGGTTTCCCAGTCACTCTACACGTGCTCCAGATGCACTTAACACTATGCTAGAGGAAGACGGAGGAGAACAGCTTTGGAGCTTTGCTAAACTAGGGGCTGCAGCTCTGGAGAGCAAATACAGGTGGACAAACTAGCCCATGGAGTCCATTGGTAGCTCCTACTCTACAGCTGCATGAGCAAATCCATTAAAACAAGGGCCCAGAGGAAGAGACAAGTAACAGCAAGGCAACCTCAGCATCGGACTTCCCTTCAGATCATGTACACAGCACCTCCACTCCTCTTCTCCAAACACAAGCTCCTCTCTAGGGACTCCATCAGCATGCTTCATCACCAAAGCAGCCACATCTTTGGGCTAGCACCTGCCTGAGATTAACAAATGAAAGAAAAGTCATGGGTTGGACTGCGACATGGGCATTCCTCCCTTTGCCAATCCTCACTTGTACCAATCCACATGTGGTGACTCCAGTTTTGTCTGTTGGCCTGCATATCAACATCACTCATATGTGAGTGACATTTACAGGGTAATAACCCAATGGCTTAAGAAAAATAAAATATCTCAGGAAAACACAGCTCTACCATGGGGCCTGGGATGAAGGGAGCATGGAGCCCCCTTGCTCTTCCTGACAATCCAAATTTCATTTTCTCTGCAGGCTCTAACATCTGCCACCACCCTATAACAGCCCCCATCCCACCTACTGCATCGGCCACCTTTGAGGTTGCAGCAGAGACAAACTGTGTCTGGCACCAAGTGACTTTGGGTTTAACTTTTTGTTGGTTTGGCGAAGGGTAGGTCACACACACAAACAGGAAATCAGAAGGAAATAAGAGAAACAAGCTTTTCTAAGGAAGAAACGTTATTCCTGGCTCTAAAGAGAGCTGCTGAGAACACTACTCATACTCCATCAAGTAATCGCCACGGGCTTTAAAAACATTGTCTGAATCAGCCTCACCCCCTGCTCCAAGGAGGGAACTCCTATTTGGTTAAGGACATGAGCAGGAAGCAGGAGGAAGCATGTTTCAGTGAAGCACATTAGATTTCAAGGCTGAGGACCTGTTATCCCACTATTAACAGCGGCATCAGACCCGCTGTTCCCTACACCTGCTATAAGTTGACATTAAACAACGCTTCCAAGGATGCAGTGCTCAGGATCCTGTTTGAGAACCAAGGCTGGAACATAAAGCCAATAACCCCCAGGCCCCGCCACAAGTCCATGCCATCCCCAGCCCCATCCCCTGTCGCAGCAGGGATGCTGGAGTGAGGGGGCGATGGGGAGCTCTGTACCTCCCAAGCCAAACAGGAGCAACTTTGGCACTGCGGGACACAGTACTGGGGTGGTGAAAGTGGGAGCATCCACCCAAGAGTATCACAGGCTCCCCCTGCCAGCTGGAACAGACCAGACCTGCTTCTGGCTCCAGGAGCCAGCAAGTCCTCGTGGCTAATAAATACAAGAACAAGGAGCCGCGGAACGAGCCAGAGGTAGGTCAGAAAGGCTCCACAGTGAAAGGAAAGCAAAGCAGATGTTCACACACACGGTTCAGTCTGTGCCCAGCACTTCCATGAACATTAATTCAAACACTTCTTTCTTTTCCCCGTGCACATACCAAGCAGAAAGGGGAAATAGTTAAGCGATGTTAATATTTTTTAAATTAGGGGACAAGGAGATCCTGTTTAGGAGTCAAAGGCTGCTCTCACCCAAGGCTTTGTTTTAGAAAGGAGTGCAGAAGTTAATGTACCTAGAATAACCTTTAATTTTCAGCGTCCCCTCACTGTCTATTCACTCAGCATTCGCGGCGGTGGCATCGCTCCTAATGAATGACTTGGTATTCATGTAGCTCTCTCAGTATTACTTATGTGTCTGATCTCTCCTAATGGAAAAACTGATTGTCACTGGGAAGTTATGAGGAAATATTAAAAAGATCTGATCCAGAGTGAAAAGTTTCTTCACTTGTAAATGAAGCTGCCAGATGACGGATGCAAATAAATTTGGGGAGCTTATTGGTACTGAAGTTTAGTGCCTTTATAATTTATATCTTTGCTGGGGAGCATCTGATCTCCAGCTTAAATGGAACCAAAATTGCTCTGAAAAGAAGAATCGTCCTACTTTTTTTTCTTTATAATATATAAACACACACCACACACACCAGCAATCACAGCTGCAGCTTCTCCAAGCCTGGGCTTTGCATCCCAGCTAATTTGTTTTACATCCAAGGCCAAGATAAAGATTCCTTACTAGACCATACAAAATTTTTCCTTATTTTTACATAATCTACACAGTCCTGTAGGTTTATGGAGCAAGCCTGCCATGCATCCATCTCCTCCTGAGGACCCTCTCCCCAGTCCTTCGGGCTCCTGCAGCCCTCGCAGAAGCCGGCACAGGAGACAGGAGGTACCGGGTGTCTGCTGTGGGTGGTAGGAATTTGATATCCATACCCAGCACAGCACAACCCTACAGTTTATCACCCTGTTGTGAATCCACCTCACTTGGCACCCAAGTTCCTCTTGGGTCAGAGATGCTCACGGTCCCCCTCTGTCATCTCCCATTGCTAGACTGGATTAAAGAGGCACCCGAATCTCCTGACACTCCTGAAAGAGATATTAAGAGGAAAATAAAGACAGGAGACAAATGCACCATGCTCCTGCTGTCTGCTTCCTTTAAAGCAGTCATAGGTGAGGCCTACTGGATTCCCTTTTTTCCTGCACATGCCTGGCACATCCAACGCGAACCTGGGATGTGGAATAACTTCCACTGCTAATGGCTGTATAAACCAAGAGCCACAAAATAATTCACTGCTTCCACCCAGAGTAGAGCAAGGCAGCCCAAGCTACCCTCTGAAATCTTTCCTTACAATTTGCATATTTGAGCAGGCTCTGGTACTAAGGCTGAACTGATTGGGAAGATGAGTTTGGAGGCACCACACCAGAATACCAAGAGGAGCTACTCCTCAGCTCCACTCCCCTCCTTCCTTCTCCCTTTGTAAACTCCCCTGGAGGTGGCAGGTCTCCCCTCTCTCCCTGCAAACACTTCACAGCATCCTTTCCTTGGGATAATAATGCTAATGAAAAATGCATGTGGATGATTAGTTCTAGCAAAACAAATTTCCTTCCCTGGAAAAGCTTGGAGTTAATACCACTCTCAGAGCCCCACATCAGCCCAAGCCCCAACCACACATCTCTCCCTCCAGCGGCCGGCCAGCTCTCCTTGCACAAAGCCACCGCTGGGCCTGAGGGGACTTGCACATTATTCACTAAGAAGGGTGAAAACCCATTGTATTTCACTTTTTTAGCACAGCCAAACTTCTTGGAAGCAGCAATAGCTCATGCCTTCTGAGAACTACATTTTAATTTTGCCACAGTCTTCCCAGGCAAATTACTCCTCTGCTCAGTGCATCACTCCCCTTATCCAATGGCTGATATGTTGGTGTCACAACACTTGGAGTACTCCAAAACATGCTCCTGCCTACTCCAAGTTGTTGCCACCTACAAGGAGCTCAGCAGCCAGAGGCTCAGCTGGCTTTTCCCTTGGTGGTAGTCCTGTGATGTACCAAAGCTCTGTAGAAGCACAAGGTGGCAGTGCCATGCACTGTGCCCCTCCAGCTGACCAGCATCTGTCCTCCCCACTTCTGTAGTCAGGGTTTGGACTTTTTAATTCACAAACTCAGCACCAGGAACCCATCCCCGCTCCTTTCCTCAGGAACTGCCAACGCAACACACAGTGCAACGCATCACTGCGCTACAACATGTGTCTGCAGTACCAGTCTACACCCAGGAGCCACTTAGACATGCATTTACATGTCTGAGAAAAGCAAGAGTGGGTTTGCTCACCAGATTTCCTCAAACAAGTTTAAATTAATCCAATAAAGTCACTCTTAGTTAATTATTTGCCCAGATTCCATTGGAGCCAATGCTACAGCTTCTGGTTTAATTCAAGATCATCAGGCATGGGTGGCAGTTACACAGGGGTTTGCTTGGCCGGCACCAGGCACTGCTCTTCACACAACTACAGACTGCTTGGTCACGCCTGCTGTAGTCCAGCCCTCCTAGCTCCACAGCCTTCTAGATCTTAATGTGTTTCCACACACCAGGACCCAGTGCCGAGCCATGTGTGGCCGAGATAGCCAAAAACTGAAGCCTTCCAAACCTTAAGCTTCGCTTCTCACACCCAGATGACCCCGCACAGTCCCAGCATTGTGGCATCCCACTGATGGGGAGAGCAGAGCAACCCCCGTGGGTGTGGGTCAGTCTCAATGGTGGCTGCATCCATCCACATCCAACCCACCAGACCTTGTCTCCTGCATCCACAGCCACCATCACCCTTCGGCGGGATGCTTGTCCACATCCTGCCTTCACCCAAATCCACACGAGGTGGATGAGGAAAAGAAGAGCCTGGCAGCTCCCTCTGGCACCCCGGGGCAGACCTACACACATGCATGTGTGAAGCATCGAAAAGCCCATCTGCAAGAGGGTGCGTGGTTGGTGTCAGCCCAGCCGGGCTGGCTCATGGCGCTTTGTTCTGGGGCTGCCAGATGGGGTGGGATGGGGGTCAGCCCTGGCAGCGGGACGCAGAGCCACTTTACTCACTCCAGCGTGAAAAACCTCACCCTCCTTGGAGTGGTAGGGCTTTTTTCTTCTGGCCTCACCCACCACCCCCCCTTTCTTCTGCACACAGCTGTTAATGAGACAGTTTGCCGGAGCCAGACAAATGCAGACAGGCACCGCTCGGCTGCTGCCCGGGGGCCAGGGGCTGGGAGCAGGCAAACAGGGCAATGTGGCACTTTTGGTGTAAACATGTGGCATGTTGGCGTGCCAAAAGCTTGGTTGGTGGCCTCTATTTGTTTTTCAAAGAGCTTGTCAGGTTCATTTACACACATCACCGCCTGCATGTGCTTGAGGAGAGAGAGGGGAAACACATTCTTTGTCTGCCAGGTCCCCTGCGAGCCCCGCAGCCGACATCGCCTTGGGACCAGAGAGCTGCTGGAGCTGCAAAAGCAGGAAAATGTATCTGCCTGGCTTGCTCCAGCACCTGGAGCAAAGGCTGGCAGGAAAGGTCTCTGCAAGGCTTAGCAAGATGCTCCAACCACCCCTTCCTCCTCCACCAGCCTGAGAAACACCACCCCAGCTTTTAAGGGGTGTAAATATCAAGTCCCACCCTCTTATACATCTTGTTCCGCTTCTCTTAAACCCATGGGTTTGCTCTGGGATTGAGGAAAGGCAGTCCTGGCTATGGATCCCAGCCCTGGGCTGAGAAGCCGCTCAAAGCCTTACGCCTACCTAAACACCTATTTTGAGGGTGAAGGAGGTTTCTCTCCTTGATTTCTATCCATCACTTAAACCCTCAGGGGCAGGAAGAAAGCAAAAACAGAAAAAGTTTTGATTCTTTTCCAAGCTGCTTTAGAGTTTTGCAAGGGAACTGGTGCTGGAATCACACTCACCTGTCAAAATTGCTACCAGGAGATACGTGGCTTTTAACCAGCTCTGAAATGCTACTTGAGTGAAGTGGAACAGAATTGAACCAAAAGGGTTTTACCTCCCCAATGTTAAGTGCATATTGAAGATTTAAGTAGCAATTAAGGTTGCTGTAGAAGATGGCAAAACAGCATGTTTATTTTCCAAAGATAAGGAAAGAAAAAAAAAGAAAGAGGAAAAAGGGAAAAAACCCCGGCAATTAGGAGAATAGACTGGGGGGAAAAATATTAAATGGATGTTTCTGCACAAAAAAAACCCAGGCTGACAACATTTCTGCTTTGTAAGGGGGAAATTACTGTAACGCGCTGTTTACATAGCAGAAATCAGGGGAAATTATGCTGTCACACTGACATCTGTAGGAGAAGGACAATTTTAAAATTACACTGTTCAACACCTTTAATGATTTGTAACACAAGAGGTGTGGCTACTCCTATTAAATGTGTTGCCAAATCAATAAAAGGCATAATTGGAGTTGTTAGAGCAAATTATAGCACCACCGTTATGTTGCAATACAATGTTCCCTTGTAAACTGCTATTACGGGTAAAGCTGTATTTCTCTCTTATTTGGCTGTTTTGTAATGAGTTGGCATTTTGCTCCATAATAGTTCCACTTTCTTTTATGGAGCTTTCACTTTTACTTTCCTCTTTTGTGCAGCCTATAATTTCCCTTCCCTTCCCTACCTCTCTGCCTGTTGACAACTGGTCTATACACCTTTGAAAACAGCCCTGAGGTTATAAACTATATTATTTAACATTATTTGTAATCTTTTTTCAACTGGAAGTCAAGGGAGGGGAAGCGGGGGGGGGAAAGGCACAACATCGGCACATTTAGAAACTGAGATTTCTTTAGTCTGGGCTTTCTCCATCCCCAGAGGGAAGGGAGCTGCAGTGGGGCAGGGGGAGACAGTGCATCAACTCTTCAAGGGTCTTGCTACTGGCATTTCAAATGAAGGATTTGGGCTTATCTATCTAGAGCACAAGGAGTGGCTGCGACAGCTCCACCAAGGCTGCGTGTTAGTGGTAAAGCACGAAATGTGCCCCGTGTGCTCAATTCACTCAGTTGCCACCTGGGATCTCCATGGCCCAGAGAGGGGACCACTGCTCTGCTCCTAATAACAAGGGGCTACTTGTCCTGTGAGTAAAGTAGTCAGGCTAATGAACATCAGCTCCCACACGCGCTCATTGCCCATCCCCTGGCTTTGTCAGGATACAGAGACAAGCTAGTGCCAGGCTACTGCCCTGATTCCTCAGCGTTCACATCAGCCACCCAGCTACCTTCACACCTATTCAGTCCAAGGGAATACCAGTGATTGACCTCAGCCAACAAAAGTATCTCTTCAGATCCCAATTTATAAAAAAGGAAAAAGAAAAAAGAGAAGAGAAAGGAGAATTGATCCTGCTAGAGGCTTAACCCCATCCAGCACAAGCCTCACCCCATTTCACCTAGAGTCCTGGGCAGGGCTGTATTTTAGATACCACACCTCAGACCTGTTGAGACTTCTGCCTGCTGCTGAGGAAGGGGCAGAGCCAGCTTGCCCTCCCTCCCCTCTTCAAGGACAAGGCAACAGCCAATATTCAGCCTCCTCACTAGAGGAAATCACACTCATCTTTTGCTGCTCAACCAATGTAAAACTTTGGTACTGTTACACACAGATGTGCTCAGGTGATGGGACAGGGCAAACTTCAGGCAGGCAAATCCCTCTAAAAGAAAAGGGGATTCTAGGAGATTTGGAGGGAAGTTATTAAACAAGAACAGTTTTAAAATAAATCCTTACAAGGACTGGACTCCAACATTGTGTTTCCCTGCAAGAACAACCTAACCTCTGAACCCAGCATGCCCTCAGCATCAGCGCTGCTCTTGGCACAAACACTGCCATCCCCTCACTGGCATCTGCGCAGCAGGGCTCTGCTAACTGCTGGGATCTGATTTTCCAGGCAGGCATGGTGTGATGGAAAGGGGGGGGGGTGTGTGCGCAGCTGCTATTGCTAAACTTATTTCTGAAGTTATTTTTAGAAACTTGAAAGGAAGCCATGATGCCAGCACAACTGAATGCAGGTGACTGGGGGAAGCACAGAGGAGGGGGGTTGGTGAGTGATGCTGTTCTGAGAGCGTGTGTGATCTGCAAACAAACCCAGGGGAAAAAAAAATTCGCATTGCTATTAAATAACACAGAGAGGCCTAGAAATTAAATCTTCTCACTGCAAATCAGGAGAAACAAAAGCTGGGTTTTGTCCTTTGGCATGTGTCAGAAGAGCATCAGCGCTGGCACGCACCTCGGTGCCTCTTGTGTGGAGATGCTGCTCAGGTGGAGCCCCGCATGCAAAGTCTGCAAGATGAGATTTACTGACTCTGGGTTTATTAACTGATTTCCAGGACCAGCAAGCAAACCATTTCCATTAAGCAGTTCTCTTTGGCACTGTATCAGCTTGTACCCATATCCTACTCTCACTCTGCCAGCAGTTACTGGCCCACCACGCAGGGCAGGGATGCTCAGGAGCAGTCTCTCACATGCTCTGGGCTGGAGACAGAGGAGCAATTTTTGAAGATGACACAGGCAAAGGACTAATGGAGAACCCCTCACAGACCTGGGCAGGGGGGAGCCCCACATCCTCACCCATCCCAGCACCCCAAGAGCACGGCTGGGGCAGGGTGGGCAGCAGGAGCTGCAATGGAGGTCAGCATGCACGAACACTGCAGGACAAAGCCACCTCCCAGAGCTTGGCTTGCCATATACATATGTGTGACATGATATACCCTGTGTTTCCCAGCTGAACCAGGAGGGATGCACTGTTCAGCTTAAGTGGCATCATGCTCCGTGTGCTGGGAGGCACCCAGGGTGTTCACAGCAGGTCAGACCCTTAGCCAAGTTACAAGAGCGCAGCCCAGGCAGTGCAGTGCCACGGACAAGCACAGGGACAAGCCAGAGGATGCAGGAGCCATGCCTGTAAACATCTTTGTATCTCACCCACCCATGTTCCCTTTCTGGCAGCGGCAGAGGAGAAAAAGCATTGCCTCTTGTCTTGCAAACCTGCAGCCACGGTTCCCTGGTGCCAAACATGTAGCCACATCCCAGGCTGGCATCAGTAGGAGAGGACGAGCTATTCAACCCCAGGCCTGGCAAGGAAAAAGCCAACATTGCATGCCTCCACAGCAAGCCCACTCACCCCACAGGAAGGGACACAAAGGGGCCAGCGGGGTGGGGGTGTGGGGGAAGAGGAACGCATCCACCTTTGTTAGAGGAACACATCCACCTTTGCCAGACGCAAACACATGCCACTGCTTTGGGAAGCGGCAAAGGGAAACATGCGGTTTTGTCCCAGCTGGGGTTTTGTTTCCAGCTGAAGCCCTCCTCCCAGATTCATATGCAGAAAGGTGGGAGTGGAACAGCCCAAAAAAAAAAAAAACCAACCAGGCTCTCATTTCACATCACCCACATACTCGTATCTCTGGGCTCATGCATTGCTTGAAGCCCAAATGTAATGTAAAGCAGTTAATAAACAGGCTGTTAATGTGTCAGTAGACAGCAGCAGACAAGGCACGCTGTCTTAGGCTCCCCCCCACCTCCTCATAATCCTAATTGCATCAAATCTAATCATTTTTATGGGATAAAAAGATTTCCGTAGATGACAAAGGGTTACATTCTCAGCCCTGTTGATCCACCTAGTAAAATTAGATAAGAAATAGATTTCTAGGCGATGCATTAAAGACGATGGGGCGGGAGGGGGGGGTGTAAAAAGAGAAGGGGGAGATCATTTACTGCAATTCTGTGTCTCGCTCTTCGGTTCAAGAAAGAAAATGTAAATGTGATGTTCGTTTGGCCACAGGCAGCTGCTTCTATCAGCCACTGCAAACTGCAGCAGGACAAAGGGGTAACTCTGGTAAAAGGAAAGGTTAATAGCAAAGCAGGGGAAGGGGGGGACGCTCATCGGCATGTATGGCACGTCGCAGCCTCGACACTCGGTGATGGGTTCGAACTGGGAACTGACATGAGATATAGAAGTGCTCACTGAAAATAATTCAGAGTGACGGCCGCATTGGCCTGAAAATGGAGAAGGGCTGAATCACCGAGCACTTGGCGAATATGCAGGAGCAGGGTTGCCAACTGCTCCTGATTATTTGCAGTAATAGCCTGGATTTTACTGACCACTCCTCTTCTCCTGCCCTCACCTACCCAGCCACAGCATCCCTCGGAAGTTGCAGATTCAGTGTGCTGGTGGAGGCGATGGTGAGGGTTTTTTTATCTTTTTTTTAAAACAAGAAACATATGCGCAAATCCCTGCGACATCTGTGGTTACATAACGCAGTAATAACACACAGAATGCTAATAAAGGGAAAAAAATTATAACCACACTCAGCCTCCATCTCTAATGTTCATTTTCCCAACAAATTCCCTTCCGGAGTGAAGGAAAATAAAGCATGGGGAAGAACCAAGGCTTAGCACCCTGTGTACATGGTCAGTCAGACATGATCACACCCTGACGTGTACACACGCCGCAGGAAGCTCCCTGTGCACCACATGATACATTTTATGTGTGTGTTTTGCCTGAAAAACATTTTTCTTGGACAATCAAAGAAAATTAGATGCCCCCACACCCGCGTTCAGTACCCAGCATCTGACGGTGCTGTGAAGGAACATCACCACCACTGCAGCCGAGTCCGCTCTGCGGTGAAATGCAAACGTCGAGCAGTTTGAAAGTCTCCGTATTGTGCCAATTAGAATTTCAAATTACGCTCTCCCAGGTTCATATGTGCAGATAGCTCTGGTTAGAGACACGTCTCGCCTCCCTTTCCCTAGGACAGAGAGCATCCTGTCTCAGGTGGGATGCCGAGGTCCTTCTGGGAGGACAGCACATGTGGCAGCAGGTCACAGCCGCGTCCCTGCCTGGCTCAATAGCTCAGCTCACCCTCACCTCCTCCCTTCCGTGACTTATTCCAAGAGAACAAGAGGGTCCCTTTATCACAGCTGGCTTCTTTCAGGTATTAACAAATGAAAAGAGTCTCACCGGGCACCTCACAGGGTCAGTTTGTTTTAAAATCTGGCATGAACGCATTTGGAACAGCAACAACAATGAAAAAAGAGGTTAAAAATAAGCTACAGCAAAAATAGATCCTTCATCCACAGCTCGTCTGGATGGTTGGCACTCACCCTAAAACATGAGTTAGCGGAAGATTCAGAAGCTCTAAAATAATCCAGTATCCAAAGGAAAAAGACAAGAAACAGAAACCATCTCCTGCAATGCACCCACCTGTGTGACCACCAGCACCACTCCCCTCCAGCATGACCCCCTCTCCTCTCAGCCAATCTTCCAGCACATGGCTGCAGTAGCCATGTAAGCCAGAGTTAAGGCAGCTTTTGGACCATCACTTGAACATACCACGGTGCAGCGCTGCTGCAGAGCGGCAACCTGTCGCGGGACGATGCCAGAGAGATTGTTCTAATGCCCAGGATGATTTGGAAGAGGAAAGCTATGCTAACTTGTGAGCCAGATCATGAAGAGACCCAGGTCTCCTCTCCAGAGCATGTTCTTCCCTAGCTCAGCCTCCTCAGCACAGCCCCACGATTTCATGTGTGCCAAGCAGATGGAAGCATCACTCAGATCCCAGAGCCGAGCCTTCCACATGAAGCCATCACCAGAGCCTAAAACACCACCCCAGGCAGCACATCACCATTGCTTGTCTACAGAAGAGTGTTTTATATTCCAGACCTCCTTAAGAACTTCTCCAACATCCACTGGGATTTTTTCTAACCCTTCTGCAACACCTAAACCCAGTGTTAAGGCCAGCTAATGTATAGCTCCCATCAGATTAGGTACCACCATGTCTGGGGGCTCCTGCTGAGCTGCTACACAACTGCAGTCAGGCTGCCTCAGTGTCCCTCCTCCACACTGAGAATACAAACTCTTGCTCAGATCCCAGTGTTGTTGCGCTGCTGACCTCACAAGGCTTGGCAAGGGCACAAATCTTCATTTGAAGAGCTGAAGAGAATTTTGGATCCCAGCTCAGGGTGGTTTTGGGGCAGATGGACAGAACAAGCAGAGATTTTGTGCCACATGAAATCGCTGGAAGGAAGCAATAGCTGGTGGGCAAAGAAAACAACCAAAATCAGTGGCATGTCCTGTTGCTTCCCATTTCTGTGCTGACATAAAATTTCCAAAGATTTGGGGAAAAAAGCTCCAGGTTTAGATGTTTTGGTTGCTCTTTCCTGTGGATGCAGTTACAGGGAAAGGTCACGCGGCTGCAGTTACTTCCAGTCCATTCCAGGGTTTTAGCACTGACATTAGCCCGTAAATACTGAAGGCATCATTTTGTGAAATAAATTTTTAAACTGCTCTGTTTATACTAGACTTAGTAAAACACATAAGGTCTTCCCACAGCAAGTGTTGGGAAGTCTATGGATGGACTGACACCTTCACGAAATTAAGGGAGGAAACTACCGGTAATTTGATGATGCTCATTTATTTCCTCTTACCTGCATTTCCCTACATGATGTTATTTTGCAATAAAGCACATTTAACCTAAACATATTTCTTCATTGTTTAATCAAAGATGATTAAAAGGCTCAGAAGTTCTTCCAGTGCACAGGGAAAGCCGAAGGCACTGGGCTTCCCCACTACCCTGATTGTTGCGCTCTGATGTTTGGCTGCACAGGTTTATCAGCTCACTAATAACCATCTGCTTAGACCTCAGCTCTCCATTCCATCCAGTCCACACTTCCACAAGCTGGAATTAGAAATATTGACAGAAACAATTTCTGCCAGGCAAGAGAAGTTCAAGCTGTTACTGGCTGGGGTTTATTTTATTATGGTTTGTTTCTGCTGAAGTTGCCGCATGTGCCCTGTATCACCTGCCAACTACTATTCCATTTATTCCACATCTCAAAGAGGTAAAATATTAACATAAAAATAATAAACTAGAAATTTAATTTCTCCTGTAAAAAATACAAGTGGAAGTGAGCTGGGGAACACACCGAGCAGCCACTGTCCCTGGGCAGTGCTGTACCTGTCGAAGGAACAGACTGGCCCAATGCCAGCCAAGGAGAGCCTTGGGATGCAGCTGGGTGACGGAGGAACCCAAGCAACATGCCTAAGCTATACACGCAGATATCAAACAAGAATATCCTCAGCTGTTCATGGGCCACCAGTATGTACTGGCTGTGCTGATGTTGGTATCCAGCCCAAGAGAGGTTGTCCTGCAGCTTCAGAGCTCTTTGGGTCACAGGCTCCTGCCACTGAGTTCTCACACCCATCACTTAACACTCCTTCTCCTCAGTGGTCTCCAACACACAGAGCTTATGCTGCACAGCTAAACCCGCTTAGGAGACCTTTTACCTCGGAGCACAAACTCTCTGGTATCTCGGAAAGACTCATATGTACAACTTTTCCAGCTGCTATTGTCACCTTTGTGCCAACGTAACCATTGAAGCAGCCTCCCAAGAGCTGGCTTCAAGCCTCCCTGGGGACATGGTGGCCCCAGATGCTGCACAGATGGTGAAAGACAAGCTCAGTTTCTGAAGGAATACAGCATAACCCAATCCTACTTGTTTTGAGTTGTTTGGAGCATTAAACTAAGGAAAACCAAAAGATCGAAGCTGCAGTAATTACATTTGGTGGGACATGTCTAAACCTGGGCATTGCTGAACCACTGGGTAAATGCACACACAACACTCCCTTCCTCTCCATCTTCTGCATTCAGATGTATGTTGCATGCACAAGAGGCACTTTTAACCCAAAAACACACAACACCAAGATTATTTTTATCAGCTGAAATAAACCCCTGCTATATCATGTATGCAACTGCATCCACCTGGCACAGGAGATGATGGAGCTACACAAACCCTCTGGCACGGCCACAGCAGACTCTGCTATGGAATTTCTAGTTTAAAGATTTCAAGTCTTTCAAATTTCTTCTGCTTTTTCACCTTGAATTTAGATAGTTGGTGCTTTGGGTTTTTTTTAAATATCTTTCTTGAGATAATTTACAGGTGTTTTAAAGGACATTTAAGCCCCTGTTAGCTATTAGATCAATACTCCATACAACCAGCCACTGGAGCTGGGCAGCCCCAAACCAGTATCCAAAGAGAAGGGCACAGGAAGCAGTGATTTTCCTCAATGAGCTGGAGGTCCCTGCAGTGACAGCCCAGCAGCTCAAGACCACCCTCTCAGCAGAGACAAAAATGAAGCGAAGCAGAATCCCACGACAGTCAGTTGGGTACTGTGCATCCAGCTCAGATCACACAAGTGCCTTTTGCTCTACACCCCCGAGCAGCCAAGCTTCCCCCTTACCTTTTTTCCCTTATTTTTCCCTAGATATATCTATTTTCAGCAAGGATGAATGAGCTACTTGTTTAGTTATCACACAGAGGATTTCTCATTGCTGTCTCTTTGACAGACTTTCCCCCCTTGCAGACTTCTGTCCCCTTTCCTGCAGGGAAGCCCCTGGAGAAGGAGCATCCCAGGAAGGCCGCAAACATCTCCCTTGTTTGCATAATCAGCCTATCCACCATGGAGCAGGGCTGGAGGCAGGAGGGGGACGTAACAGACTTGCCATTATCTCTGCTCTTTTTGCACCTTCTCTTCAGTCTCTCTCTCTTCTTCCCCTTACCAGCTTTGCTCCCATCTATGAAAAATCAGCAAATAAAAAGTTACATTAACCCCACCCTGACCTCTCCAACATAATACACTGTGGGCTGATGGGCTGCCTTTGGAGCTTCGTTGAAAAGCTGTCATTCTTCGGCATCCCAAGTACAGCCTAGGGAGCATTTACCAGATAATTAATATATTAAATGCACGAAAAATAGTTACACAGGGCCCCCCTCCCATGCCAGATCCTTTCCCCCACACACATACACTGCCATCTTTTCCAGGGAAAGAAGGGATGCAAAAAAGAAAGAGGGGAAAAAAGATAGATACAGCATGCGCACCATCAATATAAAAGCATCCCCTGAATAGCCATCATAAAAACTGTTCATAATTTTATAGCTTCATTCGTGCTGGAGCACCATAAAGGCAGCCCATATTTTTTACACTCAGGATGCCTCATAAAGAAAAAAAAAAAGAGAGAGTAAAGGAGGGAAGGAAAGTTGGCTTGGGAGACGTGGCAGCGCAGCACAGGAGCCATCGACTCACCTGAGAACAAGAGCTCAGGAAAAAGGGGAGTTGGGTTTGTTCTCTCTGACCTGCAAGGTTCCAAATCCTAGGGAAGCCATCAGAATAATTATTAATTTGGAAGTCTCTATACCCCACCCCCCTTTTTTTCCTCTCTTTCTGCTGACTGCATATTTGGCTTTTAAAAGGATGATGGAAGGCCAGGAAGGCAGAGCCCTGCCCTCTAACCATGTCCTTCACCTTTAAGCGGGCCAGCATCTTTTTTTGGTGCTTTGAATCCCCCCTCCCCTTTCCCCCCCTCCACCTCCCCAAATGCAAAATTCATGAGCTGGAGCATGGATTAACAAATAAATTATAATGAAGGCAAATGGGTGGTAATAAAAAATAATAATAATAAAAAAGGAGGCCTCACCTTCACGTGACAGAGGCTGAGCAATATAACAAACCAGCTCATTTATTTTCACCAAAGCCTGTTCTCCAGCTTGGGAAGGTAGGTTTTTAAAGCATTTTATCCTTTATTTCCTGTAATATATTTGGACAAGGTAGCCGTAAATCTGAGGCAAGAGGAGAAATCAGAGAGTGGCAGGAGAAGATGGGGGTCGAAGGGAGAAGAAGCCGGGTTGGTTTGTGGATATGGCCCCTGAGCTTTTGTGATCCAGGGATTTAGAGCATTCACCTACACATCCCAGTTTGCTGGGCAGCCCTGAGCGTGCCACACAGCTGCTCCTGGACACTTCCAGTTCAGCTCCTGCCTTTGTTATGTACATACATATGTTTATATATTATATATTATACTGTACATAAGTGTGGTATGTGCAATAGAAGGGAAGTCCCTTAAAAATTTACACACCGGCCTTGTTACACCCAGGCATCCCAGAGTCAAGGGAGAAAACATGGAGCAATCAGCTGCTGTGCCTACTAAAGCACAGCAGGTAAGTTCAAGAGAAGCATCCTCCATGCAGAGATGGGCAGGGGTACCTATTGCCTCCTCCGAGCTCCACACCACAAAAAGGATGTTTTTCCAAAAAGTTTTCATTTCCAGTAAGGGGTCAATATTTTGTAGGTGTTCCTTGGTGATTTTAGAAAGAGAAATCAAGAAGAGTAAAATATAATTTCCTACAGAGAACCATTAAAAAACCTTTAGTGTTTGGTCCCATACTAACTTTTCTGATTAAGTCAAATTTAAGAGAACCGAAAGAAAAGGAGAAACTAGTCACTATTTCCCACTCCAGTCCTCCTCCAGGCTGACCTTGTCTCCTGTGGCCTACAGAAGTCAAGAGACCCAAGTGCCTTTGGTTACAGACCCCAGGGACCAGCAGCCCAAAGCAACACCCAGCACCTGGACCTGCTGGAATGCTTGTGCAACATTCTAGGAGTGAAAGTGGCTCTGTACTGTGAGGGACCAGTGAGTTCAGAGCAGTACAGGACTTGGAAGCACTCAGCTGCTGGTGTCTGCACGGTGCACCAGGGCAGCTCCTGTATCTCCACTGCTGCAGAGTCATCGGGCACCAACAATCTGCTTCTGCAGGCCAATGCAAAAATGCCTGTCGCTTCTTTCACCATCCTAAAGTCTAAGGGGATATTTTCCTGCCTTGACCACAAAACATCTTCCAAGAGGCAGCTGGGAGGGCCTGTGGAGCACATCTAACTCCTGACCAACATCGCTTGCCACCCTCCTCACACATCAGCAAAGCCCACCTCTCCTAATTCATGTACTCAGGCATTAATGTGAGCTGAATCCAAAGTAACTTCACTGGTTTTGCTGACTCTGCTTGAAGTTCACCCAAGTTTAATTTAAGAAGTCTGGTGGCACTCATGCTTACAAGTCTTCCAAACAGCCAAAGGAAACACACATGGGTAGCTAATCCAAGTGTGGCTATGCCACAACATCTACAACTTGGGGTCCCAAGTGCTAGGAAGAGAAGTCCAACCCCTGCATCTGAACAACACCCCCCCAAAACCATTATGGAAGAGAAGCCACCCCACCAGGAAGGTCCACATGCACCTACTGACCAAAGCCCAGCCATCTGCATGCCGGCGCCGGGCAAGGAGGAATTACACACTGCTGGCTGCAAAGCAACCGCCAGCGCTGCCTCATTTGTCTCTTTCATGTTTATTCATGGCGAACTCTGACAGAGGGATACGGCTCCATTCGGGAGTTGTCAGCAGGTGGCCTAATAGTGAGAATTAGTGAGCCACGCAGCAACGAGACACACTGGGGCTGCCTAATGCTGCCGATATTAATGCACGCTTCAGAAATGAATAAAGCTTCTTCGAGGGGAAAAAATAACAATAATAAGAGGATGAAGAGGGGTAGGAGGAATCAAGAGGGAGCCCAATACGCTGCATGAAGCTTGGCCAATGCTCGGTTATTGAAAAGGTGCCCTCCCCTTCCACGTGGGTGCTGGATCCCAGTCCTACACACACACAGGCCTAGTCAAACAACATACAGGAGAGAGGAACTTTCTGCTTTCAAATAACCCCTGAGAACTTGCATGGTCAGAGACTAAGAAAGACCTTCCTGTGCTTTCTGTATCACCATCCTCCTCCAACTTTGACATTTCAGGCAGATGCTCAACCCCTGGCCAAGCAAGATGGAGCAATTTATTGCTGCCCTGCTCTGTGCCAACACGGCCTCTGCTGTCAGCCATTGGTGTGGTGGAACATGCATCTTCATCTGATGTGGTCTGATGAACTCTAGGTGCCACAGCCAGGCAACTGTCAGAGCAGCTCCCACACATGACTGCTGGAGGGAGGTGGGAGAGGTTTCCTGGGCCATGCCCGAGCTACCAGGCACAAGGAGGTAGAACCCCACGTCCCTATGGATGCCATCTCCTGCTGCTTTCACCCAGCCTGGCTCAAAACCTCTGCTTTTTCTAATACGATTTCAGCACATAGTCTGCAATGGGAGCAGTTACCTCCTCAGGAAAGGCAGGCTCAAAGCAATCCTGCCACACAACACCAACCCTTTTCACAGCCTGTTTCATCTGCTGTTTGGAAATGAAGGGCCTAATTTTACAGCCTGCTCCATAACACTCAGTGGTCCCAAGAGCAAGACAAAGATAAATGAAGAAAGATGCAACAGAGGGAGATCGGTAGCATCCAGTTTTCACGCAGTGAAGAGGAGCCAAAGGCACATACAACTGAACAGTCCTCTAAAGATCCCTTTTGGGCTCACATTTTTGCACATAACTACCAAAAACAATGGCAAAAGCTGAAAATCTGTTCTGAGAAGCAGCATCTCAGCAACTGATTTCCTTACCCTTAGAACTCGAGGCACAAAGATTTAGAAACAAGGACCTTTGAAAAAATAAGAGGATCAAATTATACCCCTGTGGAACCTGCTTTAAAATAAAGACCAAGCTGATTCTAGCAAGGGCAGGATTAGGCCCTAAACACATATTCTTCCTCCCCACCCTCAGCATGCTCATGTACTTGCATTAGCATTGCTGGCAGCTTTGAGTGTGGGGAGAAAAACGAGTGCTGCCCTGCCAAGGCCCCTGCCCACGGCAGGCTTGTGCCTCGAGCCATTTCACCGTGGCTCACATCTTCACAGCAAGGAGTGCAATAAATAGCTGCAAGAAAGTTTTGTTTCTTCTTTTTAGGATCTGTTCCCATTATAAATGTCCTTTTTGTGGTTTTCCCCAGTAGTTTTTCATCTTTTGTAAATGCTGGAGACATATACAAGCTTAAAAAAATCAACCCAACAACCCAAACCAAACGCATTCCTGTTTCCTACAAATAGGAACAGACATGCATATGCATCCCACACCCTTCCACGTAATGCCAAGCACACAATTCCTGCCTAACACAGCAAGCTCATCTCCCACACCCCCTTTTTATGAATCAGGTGCCTAGCTGTTGTTTTTTCCTTTTGGATTCTAAACACTTCTCACACCCGGTCCAACAAAGGTTCGTGCAAATTACTAAAAAAACATCAACTAATTTGAAAAAATATTTAAGAAACTCCAAGTTCCCTGCCTTTTTTACTATCCTCTGCTCCATAATTACATTGCACTGCCTGATATTTTCATGGAACATTAACCGAAGTCAGGTGACTGCCCCCTTACAGTCTACGCCTATCCGTTACCCATAAGACCCCCATGGACCTTGACATTATTAATAGTCCTATTCATTAAGTATTACTCTTGTAGAATGAGTAGCATAATATTGGCCTGGAGATAGGAACAGGCAGAAGGAATAAGTCAAATTAATTTTCCGCAGCAAACGCCCCGATTCTGTAAATGACATTCTATACTGTTAGCATTTTAAATGTGACACAAATGGCAGGAGATACAATTTGAAAGCAAAATAGTAGAAGACATGGCTCAGGGTGTAATGTGCTGCATAAAAATCCAATAACATCAGTTACATGAAGGAAGGGAATGAACCAACCCGATGGAGGGTTTTAATTTGCATTTGTTTAAAATGGCAGGTAAGGGAGCGAGAGAAAGGCTGCAGCTCCCTGATTAGGACTTTCTTCCCTTCCACTGAGGACCAGGGTGCAGAAGAGCCGGGAGCCACATTCCTCTGAGACCTCAGAGCCAGTGCAGGCTGGCCTGCAGCCTTCACCATACTCACTGGATGAAGGCAGCCAAAGGGGAGATTTACAGGTGGGTCCATCAAAGCTGCTATGGGAAGTCCAGGAGGAGCATGCAAGCACAATGTGCCATGGTTTGAGTCCATTCAGGTAGCTCAGCTTTATCTGCCAGGTTCACATACCACTCAGAGGCTGAGGTGAGAGCCGGGAAGGAATGAGCGTTGCAGCAAGAGAATGGGCTGAGGGACTCAGAGGTATGAAATCCACAAAGACATCACCTGGTCTGACCATGCTTTACCAGAGAGATCCTCTGAACTGGCAGGTGCTTGATCACAGCATCTCTTTGGAAAATAAAAGCCACACATCCTGGCTTGACTGGGTTTCTCCAGCATCTAAGCTCTTACCACCACCACCCCCCTCTTCGGGACAAAGCCAGCTCCCAGCTGTGGCACCTTCCTAGACCTAGAATACATGAGCAAAAGCCTGAGATCTTGATTTAAAGAAAAACCCAAACCACCCACAGCCACTTTTGGTGAGTTCAAACCCAGAGCCAAAGACAAATTTTGTGAGAAAGGGTCACCAACTTCCCAGCAGCCCAAATCACACTCTCAAACACCCTAACACCCACCCAAAGGACAAATGGGACTATAAGTCTGAATTCTGTGCTTTCAGATTTTTTTTTTTAATATCTAAATGGATCTGGTCTGAGGGCAGTATAAGAACATAGGTCTCCAAACCATTACACATTTGTCCTCATTCCCTTTTTCTTCCATTTCCTTCCTTACAAAGATCCCAGTACCAAAGCTGTAGATCACCAGAAAGGAGAGATCTGATCAGGAAAACAAGAATAAATGCAAAGCCTGACCTCCATTAGTTTTATTTAGGGTAAAGCACTGCACTGTAGTTTATTTATTAACAACATAAAAAGACATCACCTCTAGAACATAGAATAAATACTCATAATTTCCCCAGAACTAGCATCGAGCTGACTTCCTGAGGGGGAAAAAGCCTATCACTTAATTGAAGCAAGAAATGTTCAATCCAATAATCTATAATTAGATATTTTATGGAATATGCTACCTAGAGATGTTTATTTATACAACGTTTCTATCAATAATAAATTGTTGGGAGGGGGAGAGAAGGTCCATCCCTTGACTGCTGGGATGACTCTGCTGGAGGGAATTTCACAGGCAGTGAAGGAGGCTCTTCCCACAGCTCATCGTATGGGGTCAGGGATCCTTCTTCAGCACCCCCAGGTGCTCAGACCATAAAAGTATCAGAGGCAGAGGTCAAACGTAGAGACTACAAGCTCCTAGCCATGCTCATTGTCAAAGGCAAATGCTTAAAGCCACCTCAATGTACAGAGCCACAAAGCAATTTTTGGGCTGAAGCAGGTGTGGACATTCAAGGAGCCCTTGCTGGAGCCACAACCTATGACATTCTCATTTCAAAGCCATTAGGTCGCCTTAAAGACTCTTCCTTTCATATTCATGTACTCCCAGAACACATTGAACAGTTCACATAGCAGATGCGAGCAAATATTTGAACACCTTTCTTGCTGAGTCAGCAGGATTTCAAAAAGAGAAGATGCCTTCAAGTCAGAGTCCCACAAAACCTATAGACCCAACCAACATACACATACACACAAACCTCTGCCCTCGCCTCCCAGCTGCTGTTTTTCCTCCAAATTATTATTTCTGTTGGTTGCAACCCTGCTACAGTTCTTATTACCAAGGCAATTTCTCCTCTGCCTTTAATTTGGGGTTGCTCTACAGTGTTCCGTGCTCCAGCTACTCCTGCAGCACAGCAAACTGTAAATTGTGTTTGAAACTACAAAGTGCAGAATAAAGCAACTGATTGAAGCAGTAAAAAGAAAAGAAAACACCAAATCCACGTTGGTGGAAGGGCCATAGGAAAACGATACTTCATTCATCAAGGTAACAAGATTTGGTAGGGAATATAGATGCCAGAGATGAAATACAGGAGATAATTAACACATATCCTACACAGGACAATACTATGGCATAAAAATACCTGGGCAGAGCTGTCAGGTGGTTTCCAAAGAGATCAGACTTAATCAGACTTCTTGTAATATCTAATAATTCAAATAATATTAACAGGTCATGACTAGAAAAACATTCTCTATGGAAAAGTATAACTCTGCACAGATACTCAGAACTAGATGATGTTAACAAGAAAACATGCTTGTGGCTCTTAGGTTTTGCCCTAAAACACGTTTGAAAGTACTGGTGTACGATGTGTTTACACCAACCTGAAAAACACCCACAAACAGCTCAGTTGCCCTTGTACCCACCATCCTGGTTTGAGTCCTGGTGAGCAAGGCCAGCACAGGCTCTGCACAATCATTAACAGGGAACACCAGGATGTCACACGTGGAGGTGAGGTCAGGCAGTGGAAACAAAGCCCTGCAGCCCAGACCGCAGCTGAGCCCATGGGGCTGCCAGCCCTCTGCACTGCTGATGCTGGGACTCGCAGGAAGGATGGACAACTCAACTCCGAGTCAGCCCCGAGGCCAGTTTGGTGACACAGAACAGGATTTGTTGGGTGCCAAGGTGGTGGCACTGCCAAGTTACAGAGTAGCGTGACCCAAGAACAGTTTTTTGGTCCAAGTAGTGCACAAAGGGAAGACAGGAAGGAGAATGCTCAAAGCACAGCACAGGGACCTGCACTAGCACAGAGGTGGAGGAGGAAAAAAGCCATTTTCCCAGACTTTATTTGCCAGTTGCAGAAGATCCCACCTGCAGCCCCCTTCAACACACAGAAGCTACTCAGCCCACCTCCACCAGCCCACTGGCCAGGAGGTCCACAGCACCAGCCCCTTGCCCCCACCTCTCCGTCCACAGCTAGACAAGGACTCCACCACCTCCGATCCATCAACAGTGTTTACATTTGGCTCCCTCGCCCTGCACCGAGCAGGAAATGGGGGGAAAATTATAATAATATCACAAATGAAATTGAATGAGTAACAACATTTTCTAAGAACAGAATAAATACAGTTGGTGGCGCTTTTTTTTCCAATTTAGTATTGTTTAATATGCATTTAATCAACCCATTCAGTATTATAGAGTCTATGTACCGTGACACCCTCCTATGCCACAGAGGAAGCATTCATAGGCCATTAGGCTAAAGTAATATGTATGAGGAACCACTTTTCCCCAGGGTGTAGTAACTATTTTTGCTCCCCAGTCGTCCCCATTAAATCATTAAACCTCATGACTATGCTTTCTGAACTCTACCCTGATCTTTAAAAAGCAGAACATTAAAGGGCAACTGTCACCCTCCATTGCACAGGCCTTGTGTTTTATATATTCAAAGCATTAAGCCTTTTGTCAGTCTATACATCATAAGCACTGGAAGACTGTATGCACAAACAGGAAATGTTTATAACTGATGTCCCTTTTATAGTGGATGTGCGAACGGGCAGGATAAAAAAGCTGAGGCTGGGCTATTTTATGGAAACTGAAGCAACGTGATTTTCCCCAGCTGCTCGCAATAAAACCATCTTCGTTACTTATCTTTATGTGGCCAGTTGCAGGAGGAAAGAGAAAGCAGCTTAGCATGGCCAGAGAGCAGAGATCCAGGAGTCATGAGGGGTTGCCAACTTTGGAATCGTTTCCCGACTTTATGGGAAAAGCTTAATTAGGAGAATAGCAGTAGGAAGGGTAAGGAGTGAGAGAAGGTTGGGTTGGGCTTACACAGATCCTTCCAGAGCCCAAGCATCCCTTCAAATGTGGAGCTCTCACTACTGAAACACATCCATATCTGGGGAGGAGGAGGTCAGCAAAGAATAATGGTCATAGAATGGTCTGGGTTGGAAGGGATCCCAAGGATCATAGAGTCCCAACCCCCCGCCACAGGCAGGGCCACCAACCTCCAGGCCTGGATCTGGACAAGGTTACACAGGGCCCTGTCCAACCTGGCCTGAGCACCTCTGCCCCAACTCTGAGAGCATCACTGGTCACTGCTCCTGGGCTTCTTGAGAACTTCTCACAGCAAACTTTGCCATCTCTGCTTTGCTCCTCTTCAAACCGGGAGACACAGACACAAGGGACAGGAGAGGTGTCTACCTGAAAACCCAGCCTGAACACCCCTGCCTTGCACATCTGGAAAAGGACTGGGAGACTATTCGCAGGAGCTTTGGAAAAGAGGTCTCAATGGCTTTGTGCCTTACAGCTCCCATGCTGAGAAAGCAGATAACACTTCCTGTAACATCAGGAGCAAGTTAATTTTGCTAACAATTCTGACGTTCTCTCCTGGGTTTGAGAGAAGTAAGGTGCTGCAGACACCCACACAACGTGGGTGGGTAGCTGCAGAAATCCCTGCATAGACTTTGACTAAGATTTCAGGCAAGTCAGTTGCCCATGCCGGGCCTCGTATCTCCTCTGTGTATGACCACCAAGCTTTAGGAGTATGAATGTTCTTTCTTGAGCGGGACAGATCTTTGCCAGAGCTTTAATATTCAGGCAAGGGGAGACAAGAAAAGCCCCTGGGAAAGGTTTCTGGGAGCACAGGGATGGAGGCAGAAGTAGACAGTAGTAACCCTAAAAAAAGAAAATTAACAAAAACCTTTCAAAAGCAGGGCAGAAGAGACCAATATAAATGTCAAGGTCAGACAAGGGACATGAGATAAAACCATTTCCATGTTCTTCAGCCTGTGTTACGCAGGTACTGCCGCATGGCTCCATAACCCATCTCAGCACATTCCCCCGGTACCACACACCCTCCCCCATCCCCGGCATCTGAGGACACCTTCCAGTTAGCTGCAGATCCCTTGTAAAACAACAGGGAATGTTAGGTTAACATGACTTGGAGAGCGATAGCGTAGCTTGCAAAATGTCAGAGCTTTCATCCTGTATGTTAACTTCCCAGCCAGTGGTATCAATCTGCGGCAAAACACAGTTATTTCATCATGACATTAGTTCACCTTTAAAGGCATATGGTAAAGCCTGCTTTGTGGCTTGCAGCAGATGAGCTTCCTATAATTACAATTTGAACTGTTCCACAGGCAGCTCTATAGATAGCGGATCAGTGATTAAAGTTGAAATCACAGGGTAAGTAGTTCTGTGACACCGTGAGTCACAACAATCATCAAAGACTCAACTCTCCGGTTTCTGATGAAGTGGAGATAGTGCAGTGATTCAAGTAGGGGACTGAGACTCAAGTGCTGCTACTTGGAGGCAGGAAAAGAGCAGACACATTCTTGAGGAAGATACTCAGTGCGTGCTATTGACTGGCCCCAAGCAAATCTTTAACCCTGCGTCTCAGAGAGAGCATGACTGTGCATCTCATTGCGGCGGGGCCCCCGGTGTCACACCTGAGGATCACAGGCTCCAGTTAAACATTCTTCTTGCTGATTCCTCCTTTGATTTGAGGAATAATGCATGCAGGGCACAGGACTGCCGCAGCAACACCAGGGCTGGGAGACAGGCTGAGGCGTGCATTTGTTTTTCCCTACAGAGCTTTTCTCGCTCCCCGAGTATCCCGTCAGTGCGAGGCATGGAAGGGA
The DNA here is from genome assembly GCA_013400835.1 of Zapornia atra. Lineage (NCBI taxonomy): Eukaryota > Metazoa > Chordata > Aves > Gruiformes > Rallidae > Zapornia > Zapornia atra. The sequence goes on along the minus strand of VZTU01014543.1, from coordinate 766,251 downwards.
AAGAAATGTGCACTCACACCATTGTACCCCTCGCTGACCCCCATCAAGACTAAAGGGCTTTTATTTTTTTTAAATTCAAAAAATACATACCAGAAGCCAGCCTCTAGTCTCCCTAGCAATGAACAGAGAAAATTCCACCTCTCCTGGAAGGTAACGGGCTAAAAGCACCACCTTTCTCTAGTACAGCTCCACTGAACTTTGGCCAGGCTGACATGAAGATAATTTTGGTCCAGAAAAAAATCCGATGGGTTCAAATTTTTAAGGAAAAAAACACACAATGCACTTGCCACAGCAAAAAGCCACATGGATAAGAGTTAACTGCTGACACCTCACACACACATAGAGTGCAATGAATTATAGCACACAGAAGGCACAGGATCTCTGCTCCCTTTTCATTCTCCAGCTGTAGGATTTCATCTTTCCCAGCCCTACACACACCCGTGGTGGTATCACATGAATCCAGGTGCTGAAGAACTTTTACCATCCATAAAACAGAGAAAAAAGGACAAACTCAGGCAGGGGGATCTCTGCACCCATGGCTCAGGTGGTACTGAGCCAACAGCAGCATCCCGGCCCCACTGACAGTGTCCCAGAGGGAAGGGTTAGGAGAGTGCCGAGGGGACTTCAACAGGAAAACCTCCAACACAGGAACCCATGCCATTGCAGGGTCTCATACTTTTAGGGTCAGCCAAATTGCACAGCCAGCCCATGGGTACTGTTTGCAGCAGGTTGGATATTTCAAGGGAATTGCTTTCTTTACACTTCTAAAGATGAAAGACGTTTCATTTAGAGCAGGAAGGGGGAGGAGCAGCAAGCGGAGCTACAAAGCTGCTCTCTCTTCCAGGATGATTGTATCATGGCAGCTGGCTGCCAGCCACAGCTTGAGCATTAACCACGGACAGTGACTGATGGATACCGACAGTGCCAGCTGCAGAAACCTGGCCAGGAGAGCAGGAGACAGCCTCAGTGCTCGGCATGAGTGCTCCTATCGGAGGAACAGGGCCAGGATTTGAGAGGCAATGGCCCTGACCACAGCAAGCCTGGTTCTCCATGCCAGTACATCTTGGGGACAGTTCCTCAGACCTTGATGGTCTGAGGGGGAAGACAGTGATGGGGGAGCAGAGCATTGGGTAAAGGTCAGACCCGATCTTCTGGAAGGAGGTGGGAGGGGGTAGCACACCTCACCAGGAGTGCTTCAGCACAACACAGCCAGCTCGTGCTTTCCACAGGTTGCCTAGAAGATTCAGAGACTGTGCCTAAGGGAACATCTGTGCCATACACTGGCACTGGGAGAGGTACAAGTACAGGTAAGAGGAGCAGCTACACAGTGCCTAACATCTCCATCTGTGTACCAGCACGCATCCTCTTTGTGCCCTAGAGACTCGCCCTAAACAACACTGTCATGCTGGGCACCTTTGACCATCCAACCAACCCTTGGACCAAAAGCCAAGCATTCAGCACAGAATTTCAGCTTCTGAGGAATTTTCCACGAGGTTTTGTCTCCCTAACCACATGGTGCTCCTTTTAACGGGGTAAACAGAGGCAAATGAATTAACTTGCCCAGCAAAAAGAGATATTCACCACAGGACCTTTCAGAGCAAATATTCACGGAGAGTTTCCAAACCCCAACCCCATGCATTTGTTTAAGCAGTTAGACAACGGAGCTTTCTATTGTCCTTGCCATTCCCACAGTGGGTTTTGGTCTTCTGCAAGAAGATCGACAACCCAACAGCCTGGCTGGATGGCTACACCCAGAAGAACAACACAGGGCATCCAGTGCTGGAATCTATATCAGTCAGCAGTGCTGAGCAGGGAAGGGTTAAGCTCACAGCCGCTGCAGGCACAGTGCAGCACCAAGGTCCTTCCCAAGGCTGCAGGGAACAACGCAGCTATCAGTCTATATTTGGCCTTTGCCCTTGGATCATTTATGACTTATTCTTCACCTCTGATGACCACAGCAGTGAGCTTTCAATCTCTCACTCCCTAGCCTGAAGCAAGGGCTCTCTCCCCTCCCCCTTTTCTAAAAATCACACCATTTGCAATTAAAAACAACTGCCAGGAGGAGGTCTGGAGCAAGTTTTCTCTTGCCCCTTTGTGCCCTTTGCCTTGAAGGCCAGACTGCTGGTGTGATATCATGTCGGGCCGGGATACGACAGTGGTCCTGTGGTATCAGGGAGCAGGGAAATGGACATCTTGCTAGTCTACAGCTTAAAGTCTACACTTCAAACCTAGAGAGAAGATTTAAAGGGAATAAGCTGGGGTGGTCTTTACAGACTGCAGAGTAAAAAGGGAGACCGCTGTGATCCAAAATAAGCCTCATTTATTCACTTACTCTCCTGTCCCCAACAAATTACCTTCGTGAGCCACCCTACACTGCCATACCCCTCGTCATCGCCTGCAGCATCCCTTGAACACAGCATCACCAGGAGGTTAAGAGGTTCAGCCCAGCCCAGATCAGCAGAGCTGTGAAATTCTGACTATTGCCCACCTCTGGGTTCAGCGCAGAACCGACGCAGCTGCCAACCGCACAGCAACACAGCAGCAGGTAAAGGCAGGGGGTTATTTCCTTCCAATTAACCACTTCATTAAAGGGAGAAGGAGCCAACTGCAGCTCTCAATGCCACACCCTTGCAAGGGGACATGCTGGTGGTCACTGCAGGCTGATAACTCAAACACTTCCCTGTAAACCAGAGCCCCATCAGACTGAATAAAGGCTCTGAGCAGATTACCAATGTCCAGCCACACCGCAGACCTGAGGAAACACACACAGCCGGCTTCTCCCTGACACAGCACAGCTCTCCATCCATGCTCCAGACCTTGCTGCTCTTCCTTACAGCAGGCCCTCCTCACTGGGAAAGACTTCCCAGGTCCTGAGGAGGTGGAAACCCAAATCCCACCATGTGCCCCACCACCCTGCTCACTGCATCACATGCCACAGCCTGCGAGCACCCTACAACAGCAGACTGGCTCAGTAATGAATGATTTCTCACCTGGGCTGGGCAGCAGACCTGGGGAAGAGTCAGACAAATCATAGCTGCCATTCTCTAATCTTCCTGCTGGAAGATCACCCTGTCATCCTAATTTATCGAAAGGCCAAGATGCTGGTCAGATGCAAAACCTCTCTCCTGTAATAACCCACATATGTAACTGGAAGCTGCTGAGATTACACCAGATGCGTTTCACTCATGAGAGCTGGTATTTGTCGTTTTGGGACATAGCTTCACCTTTATTTTATTTCAGAGCCAAAAAAGCTCCTTGGTAAAGTCACTTGACAGAAATCTCTCCGATGTAAACATACAACTTAATCCTGAAAACGAAGACAGAAGCCTCACAAGCATACCTCATCCTGAGATATTTCTGTCAGGATCTCAAATAGCCACAGACAAGTTTCTACCCCTCAGAGTCACCGTCCTGCTCAACCCCACCAACTCACCCTGAAGTCAACTAAATCCATGAGGGCTGATAGTGTCAAGGGAGGAGTCAAGAAGTCAATTAGACTCCAAAATCCTTTAAAGACAAGACAAAGGCAAGAAATAGACACAGATGGATCTAGAGTACTTGATAACACCTCGGGATTGTTTTCTTTTACAGTTTGAGATCCCCTTTCTGTCTGTCTGGGTAAGGGGAGAGGAAGAGGGAAGGCAGACTCAAGTATGCTGGGGATGAGCAGCTCGCTTCTCCAGAGAGAAATCTATGCATGCAATGCAAGAACACGCCACTCCTCCTTCCTTGGGACTGTACATGCCTTGCATGTGGTGCTCACAGGAGAATTACAGCTCTGTAAACATGAAGGGGCTCGAAGGATTGTTCTAGCTTTACACATTTCCAGCAAGTATTTTTGCCTCTCGTGCAAAGCCTTATCTCCTCCAGCTCAGAGCACTGAAAGTTGCAATTCAAAATTCACCTTTTTTCCCCCCAATGAAGCAAAAAGAACACTGCTGCTGCTATTTTGTTCCTCCCCCCTTTTTATTGTTAAAACCCCCAGTTCCCTCTGCTTTAACCAGCTAATTTTCCTGCAGAAAGAGTACGTTTCTTTTATGTGTTAATTTTTCTTCCTCTATTTGCACTTCACAGCATGTAGTGACACGTCAGGCACTGAAGAACAAGCCTCTTCCACTTTCTTCTGAGATGACAAATACTCCTGGTGCAGAAGAACCCGATGCATCTGTGAATTCCTCTCTATTTGTCCATTTTGCAGGAAGAGGCTACTTCAACGATGCAATTTTCACTAATATAATCTAATTCATCTTGTGTTAAACTTCTTTTTTCCACGCAGGATTAGCAGTGAAACCTCTCACTTTGGAGTCCCACAAAGAGCTTTTCATGCAAACAGTGACCCATACTTTCCAATAAAAGTTGCTCAGCCAAGTTCTTGTGTGTTTTGTTTCAAAAACTCCAGATACACTGCTTGACAAAAAAAAAAAAAAAGAGGTGCTTTGGTTTGTAACTACCCAGCTAGGAAGTAATTTGTTTTATGAAAGCCATTCAAGCAAAGCACATGGAAAATTCCCAGGTAACAGGAGAGTCGGTTCCTGCCAGCAACACCAAAAATAACCGAAGAGGGGCCCTGTTGGAATGGCCCAGCCATCTGTATAGAAGAAAACTACAAAAACCGCAAGTCAAGGTGAAGAGAGATGCCTGAAGTCTGGGAAGTGACAGCAAACATCTCACAAGCTGCTTTAACCCTGGTGCTATAAACGATTTCACCAAACAGGCGATTCACCCTGCTGTTAGATGAGGGGTCCCAATCTCCACGCTGCACATTACAGGCTCAGCCCACTCAGCAAAAGATCTCAATTCAGAAGTTCATAACAAGTAACCCCACAGTTCAACCTCCCCTCCCCACCCCTCCAAATGTCGGATCCCCTTTCAAGTTATGACATCTGCCCCCTCCTGTCAGACCAGAAAAACAACAGCAGAAGCTTCAGCACTGGGCTCAAACTAAAAAAAACCAAACATAAAACCCACAAACCAAACCAACCAACCAACCTCCTCCCATCCCTCTGGGGAGCGCTGGGATATCCGTAGCCTCTGTGGCTGAGGTCCAAGGCTTTAAAACGTTAGCCTTAAAACACTTACTGCCACAGACTTGAGAAAAATTGCTTGCTTGGGGTTCCCCCCTGCCCTTCCTGAACTGTCTCTTTGTCCAAGCCAAAAATTCTCCAGCTACACGTTCCCAAACCCAAGTTACCTCAAATACTGATGGGAACGCTCCCCAAGAACCCCCGTGCTGCAATCGCTCCTGCCTAATAATCTCCCACCATCCGAGCAAGTGGGTTTGACATACTCCGCAGGGGTCTTCCACCTTTCATTCCATCACTCCCCCCCACGAAGGCCACGCTGTCCTTGCCATCTCCCCCCAGCACTGCCACCTCCTGCTCCTGGACATCCACCTCACCCTGTCCATGAGGGTTTTGTAACAGAGGCGTGAAGTCAACTTTGCTTCCCCATGCCAGAGTTTGCTGAGTATTAACATTCACCATCAGTCGCTTCTCCCCCCTCTGCTACTGACAACTGTTAATTTTGTCACATCAGCCACTTCTGTAGATTTAACTTTGCTCTCCCGCTCCAGCCATTGTAGCTCAATAATAAATCAACAGTCTGGAGGCTTTGCGTGGAACACGGAGGCCTTTATGGTGCATGTGAAGATGGGAGTCTTTACATTTTTAAGTAGGACTTTGTCACATTCATGAGGGGTAATAAAAAAAATTACATTTTGACTTTCAGGAAGCAAACGTGGTGGTGGAAAAATAGCACTCTTGTAGTTTGCTCAAGATGTGTGACAAGTCTCAGAGCTCACAGAGAAGGTCATATTGGACTTCTGAGCCATGAACTCAGCTCTGCCAGGCAAAAAGGGGTTTGCAACTTTCTCTGAGGATACCAAGAGCAGAGCTTGGAGGCAATGTCAGCTTTAACAAGAAGATCTTCCTGCTATGTCCCCTTTTGGAATTTACACACTAGGGAAAAGAGCAGAACTGATGCTCCAACACCTTTGCGCACATGACGACCACTCAGTATGTAAAACCCATCTCACAGGACCCCACCAGCTTCCCAGTATATGTGTTGCAACACACATACAAACACCAGGCAGGACAACACATTCCTGTACTGGCTCCAGCAGCATAGACTCTTTAGGGTTGGAAAAGACCTCCAAAACACTCAAGTCCAACAAACCTGGCCTCACCATGTCCAAACTTGGCCTCTTGGCACGTGCCCTAAGCCAGCACATGTCTGTGCATCAGCCGCAGGGCAGCATTTCCTTTAAATTCCACACAGGATCCACGCTGGAGGGTCCTGGCATCCTGAAGGGCACACAATGCCCTGCGCTACGACACGGCAGCCTGAGGGAGCAGAGCCCGCTCACAGATGGCAGCAAAGCCCTTCAACATGCCAGCAGCACGGAGGAGCACGCGCCACCAGCACAGACGGATGGACAACTTCTATCTGCAAGGGTTTGAGAGAGCTCCAGCGGAGGGAAGAAAATAACCCAGCAGAAGCCTCTCCCCAGTCACCGGCTCGTGTAAAATGGGGCAGCTGGTTCCTTGCTCCTGCTAAAAGGAGTCTAAACGTGTGTTCAGGTGCAGTCCTGTGAGTGAGCCGGGACTGGCTGCACAAACGCTCCCCACAGCTAGGGCTGGCTGCTGCAGAGCATGGCACAGCACCGGCACAACCGCAGTGCCAGGAAGAGCTGTCACGAGGCCTGAGATGACCAGGTGGGGAGGGCAGGGGGGCTGGAGCAGGCTGGGACAAAAGTGTTTAAATGCCTAAAAATCCTCTCTCTGCAGACAGCCTTTTGGGGAGGGTCTTCCATAAAAGGAAACCTGCCTTTTAGAAGTCACAGCAGCTGATCCAAGCCCAACGTTTTCCACAGATTATCTCTTCCTGTCGTTTCCCTTCTGGACCCGGCTTGCAGCCTCGCAAATGCCAAGGGTCCGTGCAGCGTGCACAGGCAATCTGTCCTTTAATGAACTCTGCCAGCTCACGCTAAAGATGTACCACATACCTTGGAGCGAGGCAGGGGGAAGAGAGGCAGCAGCCTCCTTTTGCCCTGTGGATGATAACCTCACACGCGTATTATTTCCCACCATAATCCTACTGTTTTTAATTAGCATGCTGTAAAAGGAAGAAGCACCACATCTCCAAGGGGAAAAGGAGGAGAGAAGAGGGGAGGGGGGGGAAAGAAACCAGCACAGAGGATTCTGTCCAACTTTTCCAAAAGCTTAATAGATTTTTAAATGGGGTTATTAACACCACCTATGAATTATTTTAGGGACCTAATTATAAAAAACAAAACCCAGTTAATTAGGTTTCCTGAACTTGCCTTGACACAGGTGAAACAAGATCTCTAAATGCAAGAGGATTGAAAAGCGAATCACTTCAAACAAAGAATCAATGAGTATTATTGCAGAACCAATTGAACAATTACTTCTTTAATTGTTGGCACCCCACTACCTCCACTTAACAACAGGATGGATCAGCAGAGTTACTTAACCTCCTCCAGTAACTAAAAAGTATGCCGTTAGAGCCAAAATGGATTGCTGCACTTGGGAGGAATCGCTAGAGGTGAATTAACCACCCACCGTGGAGCATGTGCACAGCACAACCTGGTACCCAGCAGCAACAACAGCGCTGCTTCTGCCTCCCAGGACCTGGTTGTGTCTGAGTGGTGATCACAGGGCTCATCCCACACCACCCAGAAGACAGCACGGATCGAGGTGAGTGGGGTTTTTCCAGGATGTGCCTTCTCAGCAGGGACTGGTACAGCTGAGTGGGGCTGACAGCTCCTCTCCCCACCAATCCAGAGTTGCAGAGGGATTTAGGTACATCCCTCCAGCCAAAATTAGACACACACGGAGTCCCCTCCTTCAAACAGCTTTGTAAACCCCAGCCTGGAGCTGTGCTTCGATGCTACAGACTTACTGTCTCAGGAAAAAGACAAACCCATGAACAAGGAACACAAGCCTGGCTGGGGAGAGCAGTGGTGGACAATAACCGATGGCACAGCGCCGGGCCCTGTTATCACAAGTCCTGCCTGTGCATAAGGAGCTTCCACCCTGTGCCTGCAAATCCCACCACCAAAAGGAAGTGGCCACGATAAAAATATATGTGAAATAAGTGAAGATGACAGAGCGCCCTCTTTTGTCAGAGATGAGGGGGGAAGTGAGCAGGGAAGGGGCTGCACTGTGCGTCCAGCATCATCTGAGCTGGGTGGGCGATGGCAGAGCCTGGCTCAGCTGCTGGCATCCCTCTCCATCCTCATCATCTGTGCCAGCCCCATATGGTGCTGCGCCTCTCCCCAGCACAGCCCAAGGTTTTGCCTGTGGACAGGCAGAATCACAGACATTTGTTCGAAGGGCTGTGGAGGTCTCCAACGCTGTCTAGGCTAAAAGGGGATTAGCTGGCTCTGAACCCTCTGTGCATGCCAAAGGCAGAATGGAGCCTCTCACAGCCTGGTCAAAAGTATTCCCTGAGCCAGGACTACAAACCAACCCCAGGCAGAGTGAAAACCAAGCAAGAAGTCCTAAGTGTGCAGGAACAAGGGGTCCTGGAGAAGCCTCCTCATCCCCGCAAGATCACACCCTGCATTTCTTAAATCCTCCTCCATGCATGCATGAGTGAAGGGGGTGCTGGTACCCCACGATCAGATCCTCCAGCCTTGGCAAATAACAGAAGAATGATACAGAACAGGCCAATAAACTGCCTAAAATGTAGAGGCAGTCTCTTCCATTGGCAGATGTTGCTGGAAAACAGGCTTTCAGTTTTTTAGAGTATAACCACAGCTTGAAAATTAAGGTAATAATAAAATACAGCTTTCTTTAGGTGAAAAAGTTCCCATTTTAGTACATAAGAGCTAGCATTTCTCTGCTGTCTGTTGCAGGACAGCAGCCCGAACTGGGAACTTGTTTAATCCAACCAAGTTAATCTGAGCACAGGAGATGGAGTGGTGAACCCTGGGACCTGCAGAGGTGAGCAGATGAGATGAGCATTGCTCAGGGACATGGTTTTAGGCATTTAGTGTTTTACCCCCAGGTAGCACTTTTCACCTCAGATGACTTCCTAAAGTACATCATTTCATGGACGTGGAAACGCCGTGTCCCCCGTACATTACCAGACACCAACTCTCGCCTCACACAGCACAAGGGGACAACAAATGCAATAACCCCGTGGCAGTGGGAGAAAATAACACACAGTAAGTGCATACACATTGTATAAAGTAAAAAAAGGGGAGAAGAGTGGATATTTTTGTACCCACATATGTAGCTTAAACCACTCAAAAAAAATCTTGAAGGCAAAACTATCCAAATTGAGTAAAATACAGTGGCTCAGGCATCACCAACTGATCATTTAGAAACATTCCACCTAACACCTAAAATAAAATAAAGTTGAAAATCAAGATACCTGATCTGGCAGCACAGACAAAGCCGCCTGATCCAAACCTCACTACAGCACGTGAGAGGGAGTAGCAACCCAGGGGTGGGTATTGCGTATTTAAGATCCTCCTCCTCTCCCCCCAGCCTTCAGAGTATATTGCTGAAAGCCTTCTGCAGCAGCTCAGCACAGTGTTGCTTTGATTTTTCTTTCCTCACAATGTATATGGAATAGCTTCTAGTTCATCCCTTGAAATTTAAAGTCGTGGTTCTAACTAAAAAGTCTGTTTTAAAACCTTGTAAGATGACACACCCCCCTTCAAGAATCATGCTTCATGTCTGGTACCAGAAATCACACCAGAAATACCATATTTGATCTTTAAAAGCACAAATAGTTAAAAATAACCAAGAACTTCTTCCCCACATGTTGTTTTCCTTATAATAATCCTAATTTTGACCAGCTCACCAAAAAGCATGTTTCAAGGAAGCTGAGTTATCTTCAGCAGACTATTATTGGATTTTACAAGTGTAAGAGAGCTGTTCTTAATAGTGATCAAACACCTAGTTTTGAGACAAACCTCTCTAGAATCACAATACGACAGCAAAGTACGCCCAAAACTAATGCAACTGCTAGCAGGCACACAAATTTAGAAACTCACCCCCTGTATTTTTAATTGAAACCCTGATTTCTCATCCTGGTTACCATTTCTGAGTGTTTATTGCTGAAGCTCTTCATTTCCGTACCCTTCACTAACAGGGATGCTGAGGGAAACAGTGTGCCAGCTGTGTCACGGTGATGCTGTACATCACACACACCCCCCCCAAACCGGAGTCTGTCACCGCAGTGACGTGGCAGAGCCTCTTTGTATCATCCAGCACTGATGAAGAGTGGCAGTGGAAAGAGGAGCAGAGGTGGTTTGGATATGAGCTTATTTTCACTAGTAGTGGGCAAACCCAAAAAACCCCACCCTTCCCCAGTGATGTTATTAAGCTCTTGTCAGCCTACAAGCACTTCCCAGCGAGTGCTCCTGCACCTTTGTGTACTTTAAGGAAGGAAGGGGGGGGAATCATTCAAAGCTGGCAGCCCAGTGCGACGGGCACTGCATGCCCCCCCCCGCCTTCCTATTCTTTACCATGCCAATTAATCTGAACCCGACTGTCACCTTGACACCCATTGGAGACTCTCAGAGCCAGAAATAAACTGATCAAATATGCAATAAGCGGTCAAGCAGTGTCCCCCACAGGCAAGGAGAGATTGGGCTTTCTGTTTGTAAGGGATGCTCGGCAGCCAAGACGCTCTCTCCTCTCTCAGAGAAAAGGGGATTCTCTTCACCTTCCCAGTGTGACAATAACCAAATTTAGCTTAAAACACACTACATTAAGAGACCTAATGGTAGAATACTCGTCCATTTTTTAAATTAAATGATGTTCATTAAAGGAACATCACCTCCCCATAATTAATTTTGCTTTGAGAAGGAAAAGAAAAAGCTACAGACAATTAATGTACCATGCAAGCTCGAGTAGATGCTCCATATATTTTCCCCCCTACAACCACCCCTCCTCCATAACCACATCTCTGCTCATCTCCCTTCCACTTCAAAACATGAGGATCGAGTTTTTGGTAAGAAACCTGCACAACCCTATCCAGTGACCCTGACTCCCCCCCCCCCCCCCTTCCCCCAGCCTTACAGCATTTCAATAGGGTTTTCAAACAGTCAAGTATTGATACATGCAAACATATTCTCTGCTCCCCAACTTGGAGATCCCAGAAAACCTGTCACTGTTGAACACACCCAGACAATGAAATCAATGGGACAGTGATGAGTCTTCACAGGGTAACATACCTCCTGCACCGAGGTGAATAAAAGTACTTGGGTTGCAGTATCACGGATGCAGGGAAGAAGGTACATTTGGTCTGGGAGCTATTTTTACATCCTTGCATGCATTTCTCCTGAAGATTTAAGCCTGGCAAGAAGAGCACACAGCTGACGAGCCACAAAAAAAAAGGGAAAGTAATCACAAATAAAACTAAGATTATTCTTCAGCTGTGAATCAGTAGATAGCACTTCCTACAGGCCAGCATGCACAAGACAGTGACACATGTAAGGTCGTAGAGTGATAAAATCAATAATTCCCCAAGCAGGGAAGAAGAGCCTAGTGGTTTCAGCAAATGACACAAATTAGCCCCCTCTCCGCAGCCATGGGCAGCTCTTTTGGAAGTCGTCAAGAATGAAACCTTCCTCGCCCCAGGAAGGAAACAGAATCTGTCCCCACGCCTCTCCGCCCCTCTGTCTATAAAGACAGGGCTAAGGATGCAACTCAGGGGTGTTTGCTTATTTTATCAAACAGCAAATTGATTGTAGCTGTTGGATAAAAGCACTGACACTTCATAAACCGCAGAGGAATTTTGCTGACACAACTCCAAATAAGTCCAATTTGCTTAAACTAACAAACTACTCTAGAAACACCTATGGAATTGCTTTTACTACCCCAAACTTTTGCTACCTCGTCTCCTAAACACAGAGGTGTTAACTGACAAATACAGCCTGACTGGGAAGTGATTAAATCAAGCTACCTTATCCTCCACACACACACTTTCAGCTAGATCAGCATCACACGGTATGGGAGCAGGGATGAAGGCTGTGAAGCTTAGGAGAATCCTTGTCAAACATGAAGCACATTTCCAATAGCCACATGGGGTACCACGGTGGCACAGAGAAGCAGGAAGCCATCCTACCCCTACAGATGCTTAAAGTCTCACACATGTGTCACCCACACTTGGAGCTGGCACCGAGCTGATGTCTCTCACATTTTTACCCCCTACATCACACTGCATTGCCAGTGTGATAGTCCACAGCTTGACAGGTCAGTCAGGGAAGGGCTCTGCTCTGCATCTTCTGCAGGAGGTTCTCCCCCAGCTCTGCCATGCATTAGGGCAGATGGGAGTTTGCAGTGGTTAAAAAGGCAGCTTGATAATCGGCAAATGAGTCCTCCCAGTCGCTGCCTGTGCCGAAGCAGAAATCCTCCCCTCGTTAACAGAGCACCAACGGAAACACCACAGGAACTCAGCACTGCCCCCACTCCCCTTTCAGGGTTCCATACTTGGGAGGCTCAGGTGGGTGTCCAGGCTTTGCTGGAAATGATAAATAATAGAAAGAGGCAGTTTTGCTTCTTTTTGTGTTTCTGCATGATTCAGACCACTTTCTCACAGGTCTTGCTGAAGCCCAGAGAGCTTTATCCCTCCAGGTGGTGATGGGCCAGCCTCGCCCCCCCAGAAGCACACTGGAAGCACACCTCTCACCTCTGCACACATCAAGCCAGGCCTTTCAGAGAGCCGCATTTTTGAAAAACTGTTTGTGTAATGTATGAAGACTAACATGGATTCATGAATATTTGATTTAATATACATTTATTTCCCCTAAAGGAAGATACATTTTATTTAATACTGATTGCAGTTCTTATTACCTTCCTAAACCCAGCACTCCACTCAGCATTCCAATTACACCAGCACGCTATAGTTATGGCTGAGAAAGCACTTTCATTATAAGCTTCTGGGTTTAGACACTTGTAAAACTCCTACCATTACACACTCTTCCCCCAGCCCCTCCTGCAAAACAGCCCTTCTAGCTGAAGATGCTCAAGCTGCTGCTTAGCCCAGACAGAGCAAGGCTTACAGCGGGTTGAATCGGAGCTTTCTACTCGTGGTGATTTAAATATATGGTCAAACACCGCAACAGTATTTTCCTAAAGAAAAAAAAAATTAAAGAAAACTTAAAACCTCACTACTGAGTTTATATCTTGATTGCTGCTTGAAGTGATTTTACATCTGGACCAACTTTACTTCAACCACGCAGCATGATGCAGAGCGAGTAACACTATGTACAACAATCCCTAGATCCCCTGTTGTTGCTCTGACACTTCTTGGAGACCTCAGATACGCAGCACAGAGAAGAAACAGAAGCCCAACGGCTCGTATATTTTTCCTCCACAAAGCTTGCATTCGTTGAAGAAATCCCTCCTCTCTCAGGAGATCAATTGCATTTATGGAGCAGAGTTACTGCTAAAGAAGAGGCAACACTTCAAGTGACATTTTGCCTGGTGTCTTTATGTCCCTGGCTGGGATGCTAAGCATTCCAACTCACACAGCGTCCCTCTAGGATGCCCTGGCTGATTTAGGACAGCAGTGGACTTCTTAAGAGAAAAATACTTGCCACTGGTTATCTTCATGACTGCAGTCAATCTCAGCAGCCAACATTTGGGAGAGAGTTGGCTGGCTGGTTTTACAGCTTAAGCGGTGCTAAAAAGAAATAGCACAGGTCATTCTCCTTCCTCTCACCCAAAGTGTTACAGAGCACTTTGTAAAGTCTCCATCAGCTTCAGTTTAGACTTGCAAGAAGCCCCTTCCTCTGCTGTGGAAGCACACCCATTTCAGAGGTGAAGAACCAGCCACACTCAATCACACAGCATTTAAATGGAAGACTCAAAAAATATTCCTCACCCCAGTGAAATGGCCTCAGGCACTTAGACAGCTGGGGGGTGGGGAGCAATTAGTGATTTACATCTGGACCAACTTTACTTCAACCACGCAACACGGTGCAGAGCGAGTAACACTATGTACAGCAATCCCTAGATCCTCTGTCGTTGCTCTGACACTTGTTAGAGACCTCAGATACATTATTAGTCAAAGCTAATTCTGACCAGGACAAAGAGTAAAACAGGAGAGCCCCCTCCAGCAAAGCACACCAGGGAATTGCTCAAGGGCCACAAGTGGCAAGGAGCTCCATTCTGCACAGCGCAGCCGCCTTGCAGCCCGGACGGGCCGAGATGAATAGGAATGCTGATTACTTTTACCAAAGCTCAGGAAACGCTCTCCAATCTCATTGAAGTCTCTGGAATAGTATAATTGGTTCAATTGTCTAACTCAATCCATATCTGCAGCAATCTATTGTCCTTCGCCAGCCAGCTCTTGCTGCATATATTCTGTTGCAGCCCCCCCTCCACAAAGTGTCTATCCTGTATTATATTCAAGATTCGATGAGTGGTGTATGGCTTTGTGCTCTAAATGTTTTACTGTTTCATGCTGGGATGGATAAAGGAAAAATGCAAACAAACACTGACCAAAGGGGAAAGCAGGAAAGTAGGCAGAGAAGCAATTGAGGCTTCATTACTCTCTTTAATAAATAGGTTTTTCCACAGGTTATGATCTGACTACTTGTTTAGGTGGCAGAGGGGTTGGGATGTATGGGTGAAATGTGTGACACCCACCAGACCTGGTTGGAGAACTGAAGGGTGCGGGAAGCTTGGGGAAAAACAAGTCACCTGCAGAAGACAGTCACAAACTTGAGCCCCATACAGGACTCTGCTGGACCCAGCTGTAGGAAAACAATGCCTGGGGAAAAGTCCTTGCCCCGAGGAGCTCACAATTTAAACTTACAGCAGAGTATGCATCTATCAAAAGCATTGTTAGGTTGGGATGATGATAGAGGGATCAGTTGCCAAGCTGGGAGCAGCTAGAACTTGCCATGGCTAACATGGAAGAGTGAGTGGCTACCAGCTCCAAGCCAACACTGGAAGGTCAGCCAGACTCAGCACGGGTGCTGGCAGTGGCAGCTCTGCTTGCCCATGTCCTCCCCTCCCCACATCACTCCTCTCTTTAATGCTCTTACACTCCAGCAGACCCCAGCCAGCAGCCCAGACCAGCACATAATTCTCCTGACAGTCTGCAGCATCACCCAGTTCCCAGGCCAGGGGCCCACAGCCCTACATCAGTGCTTCAGACACCTCCTCTTGCAGGAACTGAAGTGTGTTGGCTGAGGCTGTGCTTGACACACAAGCCCTTTGCACATTATCCCACTGCTCCAGCAAACAGACCAAACCCCCTCCACCAGAAGCCTCTCCATTTCACAGATCAGAACAGAGCACAGAGGGCTGCCTCCCATGAGCTTCAAGCAAGGGAGCTCATTGTTCACCTCCCTAGCCCAGAGGCAGAGCCACAGCTGTCCCCAGAAGCAAGGGTGGCCCCAGACATGGGCACAGCCAGCACCTTACCAGGGAAAGGCTCCTTCCCTACTTACAGCCAGTGGCCTCAACCTTCAGTCAAAGTCTCCAGGCTCCCAAGAGTTCAGAGGTAGCAGCAGGGGCTGAAGGACCAGATCTCAGGCTAGGAAATGCTGCCAGTGACTCCATTCTAAGTTTGGGGGACACCCAGGGAGCTGTTCATTTGAAGAAGGAAAGAGATCCTCCTTCCCCAGGGCAGGATGGATGAAATAGCACGGGTTCCTCTGGATTCCCAGGATCAGTACCAGCGACAAAGCCTTGGCCAGTCATCTAGAGATTTAGTGTTCACTTGCAGCCTTTTTCCAGACACCTGTCATTGCTCCTTTGCATTGTGCACAAAAAAAATCATCACCTTTGCTTCCTCAAGACCCATGACATATAGTATGGATATGCCTGACAGGGAGGAGGGAGGTGTGGAGCTTGTTTCCTCCTCCAGCCCTCCTGTTAATTTGAAATCACGGTCCTCAGCTCCAGCCCTGAGCATGGGAATTTCCTGTCTCTCAGCTCTGCCTATCACATCATTATTAATCTCTCCAGCCTGTGTATATTCATTAGATAAACACTGAAACTGAAGTGTTGTTTATTGTCTGCTCTGTACACATCATAACCCTGGGAAGACAAGATGAATTTGACAGCTAATGTAAAAATTACAGCAGGCAATATATCTTAGATTTGGGTGGAACACCAAGATGAGAGTTAATCAATAAAATCCTAACTTAGGTATTGTATGAAATGGCACTTCATTCATTATTAGGAGTTGGTATAAAACATGATTTACAGGTTTGATATATTGGCCCTTCACCTTAGGGACCTATTTTCAAATCCAGTCCAATCCGAAGTGACTAAAGATCCCTCCAGCCAAGGGTTTGGAAAGGATACTGTTGCCAGAAATTTATGACAGCTTGCTTCTAGTACATGGCTTGTAGACAAAGGAATGGATGTGGATGCTGGAAGGGTTAACCCCCAAACCAGGATATGCACAGAAAGTTCACCACTTCCTTTCTAAGCCCTAAGTAAAAACAAACAAGTAGCAGGTATTCCTTTCTCTCCTCAAGTGTAGTACTGCAGCTCAGATTGCTTTTCCACTTCCATTTTCTTCCCCTCCTGCCTTAAAATGCTACAGGAAGAGTTGCATGGTTTTTCTGTAGACCTCAACACAAAGGGCACCTTCCAGACCCTAAGCAAAGATGCATGCTTTATGAATTGCATCGGGGTAGGGCATCGTGGGCACTGCCCGGTCCAGCTGCTGCACAGGGTCTCACCACCTCCCAAAGGAGTCAGATTTGCATTTAGACCACTTCTACCCAGCAATAAACTCCAACACAGGAGAAGCTCCAGCACTACACCATGTTCCCCCAATCACAGATCTCTACAGGAAAACCATAAAAAACCCCAAACCAAAACCCCACACACCACAAAAAGCAGCTCTCTGAGTCACCAGTTACAAAACCTCCTTTTACTTTTCCTTTTCCACCTTAATAAAGGAAAAAAACTCACAATATTCTTACAAGGAAAAAAAAAGACCAATATTTTGTCATGTTTCATTCCTCATGGGGGAAACCAATCCTGAACTGGCAAAGCAGCTCCTTTTCTCAGCACTTGGGTAGTAAACTCCACAGAATCCTCCCAGCATATTTAAAGCTGTACTAACACATTACCCTGGGCTATAGTCACAGCTGAATCATTCATACCCGGTTTTCAAGTCTGTTCCATTAAAGAAGACTTTGCTCCTGCAAAGAACAAGTTTAACTACCATGTTAACTGCACTACCCCAAGAACAGACCTCTCATGGAGCTGCTCAGCCACAGAGCTCCTTTATCTCTGTTCCCCTGCCACTCCAGGAAAGACAGCAAGGAGATGCTCACATGCTCCAGTAAGAGAGATCCCAAGAACCCTTGAAAATTAAGTGTTTTGTATTTATTGTTGGTTTTCTGTTGGGTTTTTTGTTGGTTTTTGTGTGTCGTCCCACCACAAATCCCTGCAGTGCTTGCATCAGGGTTTTGTACCACTCTGCACAGCACAAACTCAATCCCTGTACAGTATTTCAAGGAAAAAGAAACACCCCACTTTAATAATTCATAGAGAAAACACACGGTAGCACAGGCAATCCGCCCTGTTCAAAAGGCACAGAAACCAGTGGTTTGTTCTCCTGCTGTCTTTTTACAATCAATTGCTCCATGAGACCTTGTACAAAAGACCTGGCTCAGGTGTCCTATGAATCCAGTAGCCATCACAGCCCAGTAAACCTGAATGAGAAGTGGAATGATTTAGATGCTAATGACTAATGGAGTGATATCTGTCTGTGCAATTGGCAGCCATGCAGGAATAGCAGCAAGCTTTCCCAGGTCTTGTCTGTGCAGGGAGAAGAGAAAGATCCCTTATCGCGTTTTATAAGTTTGCATTTATAGGGCAAATAAAATAGAGCATTTTTAAAACCAGGCAGCATTGCAGAGAGCAGATCTTTTTTTTCTTTTCCATATAAAAACCACAGATAGAATTTAACTTTAAATACTTTTCTGGCTAGAGGAGGGGAAAAAAAAATCAATTGAACTGATTACCTTGTTGAGTACCAGTGAAGATTTTAGTTGTCTTTGTAATTGCACTTTTTCCTCACTGGCTTTTAAACATAAAAGGAAAGTGACTTTACTGCTGTAGTAAAACCATGGGCCCCAGTCAAAATCAACAAAGCAGAGTATTAACCCTCTCCATGCTGTTTCATTTCCTCAGGCACCTTTTAGGTCTTTCTGTTCAAGAGATAACTAGCAAATTCATCTCATATGCTTTAAAGGCAACACTTAATTATTCCTCCCACCCCCCCAAAAAGCAACCCAATGGCTAATTCTGCCAAGAAAGACATTTTAAGGATCTGATCCTTGTTCACTGTGAACAGAGAAGTGGCTTCCACTGAAGAGAGGCTGTGGCCCACGTTCCCAGTGGCAGGTGGATGGAAGACACCTCCCTGCTGATGAACTGTCCCAAATGGTCACTCTTTCTCATCACAGCACCCCCTTGCCTGCCAACGGCCTGACCTTTCCTTGTTGCATTTTGTTTTCAGTGGCATGGTTTCCAGAGGTTCTGGGACTTGCAGTCAGATAGGCAGAGGTGGTCTGCCAGGGGAGCAGAAAGCTCTCAGACCCCACTGCCCTGCCACAGGGCATCCTACACACGCCAGCGGAGAAGGAAACTCCTCCATGCACATCCTGATGGGCTCCTATGGAGCTACTGATCAGCTGGAAGTGCCATCTAAAACTCTGCACATCCCTATCCAATTAGGTGGATGCCAAGGGGTTTTAGGTCAATACCAGTTCGTGGCAGACTCCACAGACCATAGCATCCATGCCTCCAGTGTTCTCCCTTCTGCTACTAAAGCAACAGAAGCTGATTGCACCAAATTGGACTGCTTCATCCACCCCTGCTCCTCTTCCTTTCCAGTTCTCCATATCAGTGCAACTTTGACACCAAAATTTTCACTCTGTCATCTGCTGGTGAATAAGATTCTGAATGTGTCTCCTCTGAGATCCACTCACAGACATGGTTACAGGACCATCGGTTAAAGGGGAAAAAAAAATAGACCAAACATCATGAATTCAGAGCTTTACCCCCCCAGTTCCAAACCAGCACAAACTGCAAATACAAGAGTGACACATGTGAGGTTTCTGCAGTCCCACTGCCTCTATGGATGGGGAGCAGAGCCAGAGGGATGCAAGGTTTGAGGCTAGATATGCAGCTTCCCTCCAAGTAATCATCCAGGAGCTAAACAGACTCTCCTCAGACAAATAGACTAAAATAGCCAAGATCCTGCCTTTCAATAACCACTCCTGGCCAGAATTTACTTCGCTTCTGCTGTCCTGGATTCTCTAGACAGCTATTTATATATTTCCCCTGCCACCCTAAATCACCACCTCTACTGCAACACTTTCATTGTAGCCCTGTTAGCAGGCACAGTTATCAACGTGCAAGACACACTGAGGATGGGATGAAAGGAAGAGTCCCCAGTGCAGGTCCCAGGGCTGCCTCTAGCCTCAGCCCCACTGTGGCACAGTACTCCCACCAAGTGCAACTGGACTCTGCAATCCCATCTCACTTGCTGTTACATGTTGTGTCTTCAGGCATCCTTCTATTGCTCATGCTTTTCAGGCTCCCAAAATCAGCTCTGGCCCCTCTTTGGATACTTCAAGAGGAGGTGGCGCAGAAATAGTTGGAGTTGCACATCATGCTCATCAGGGCTCTGTGCTTCCAGCCACACAGCTTCTGCAGCAGGTAAGGTTTTACCTGGGCAAGCCTGCTAAAAACAAGCCCAACCAAAGCCCCGATGCCCAGATTTACTGCAGATATGATCTCAACCAGCTGCCCCTCCTCTAACAGTTCCCCAAAATTGGCAGCAGTTGCCACTAAAATATCATAAGCAATGAAGGGGAAAGACTGTGGAAGTGATGGACATCAGACAGTTTGAAGGATTTCAAAGCCTGCTCTGGGACTGACGAGGAAGCATGGTAGACACTTGCTAAACTCACAGTTTGTTCTCACTCCACAGAACAGGCCTATTATGAAACTTAATCTGCAAAGCTCTTAGTGGGCAGGAGATCAAAGGTGCATCATCAATTCAGTGTTTGTCTGGGCAGGAAGCAGCAGAGTCAGATTTTTTTTCTTAGTTTTTTGCTTCTCCATTGGGCTGGTCCAAAGCTCCTTAAATGGATTACAAAGCCATGGCTCCCACTTTTCCCCCTGCTAGGGATCAGATCTATTCACCTTCCAAAGCTGATCCACCTGCTAGCTCATACAAGAGCTTGTATTATACTGGACCTTCTAGATGTGCTCCCTAGATGTTGGTGCACAAGCTGTAGCACTGCCCTTTCATGGACAATGAGTGTACTCGTTGGAAAGTCTTCCTTTGGTAGAACAGAATACACACAGATCAGAGAGGAACAAGCATGGCTTTGTACCTGAGCTCACCCCAGCGCCCATAGCTTTGTTGTCTCTTTTCAGACAGGCAAGGGGAATGATGTTAGTCCTGAAATCAGGCTTTGGGCCCGCAGCCAGGTGGTCCAGTTGGCTTTAGAAAGAAACCAGAAAGGACTTGTTCATGAAAACTGCCCCCATGTCAACACACAGGGAACAAAAACATGAGAAAGAACAAATAAAACCAGTACTAACAAGCCTTTAGCAATTGGCTTATTGCACACAATGCCTTACTAAACTAATTCTCATTAAAAAAATAATTAATGAAAATGCCTGGAAAACAACTGCCCTCAAAGATACACACACAGAGCCCCTGGATAAGTTACCCTAAAACAGAGGAACAGATTCCAAAACTGTTTTCCAAGAAAATTAGCCTTGTGGCCAAACCCATTTCTGTTTTGCATGCCAAAAATAGATGTGCTGTGCAGCACTACACACGGGGAGGCACAGCAATCTCACAGCACATAGAGCAGCTCTCAGTGCTACTAGGTCTGGAATAAGCCCTCTTGTAAAGAGAGAGAGAATAGTATGTATGCTCAGACAGAAACTACCAAGTGCCTTCAGCACGTGGGTTTGAGCATGGAAAATGGAAGGAAGAAGCTGACAGAATTCTTTGCTCAGCAAGAGGAACAAAACCACCCCAAACAAGTTTAAGCTAAAATACTGAATTGGCATCGATCCGCACAACTGCTTACAAAATACCTTCCCAGGTGGGGTTAGAGCATCAGTGTTATTCCCTTGCATGAGTAGCTCCTGGTTCTGACCCAGGCTTTGCAGATGGGTCTTACACAAAAGCAGACATCAGCGAGGTATGGTTTCTAAACAGAACCTAGAGACATCAGCACGTTTAATGCCCATGCAAGACATCCTCACACTGCCTCTCCAGCACCAGGATCCTGGCTGAATGCAAGCCCCACGCTCCCCATCCTTACGCTGTGTGTTTCTGCCCTCATTCTGACTGAGGATTTAGCTTCTTGTTGTCAGAGGATGAATGTTTTTATTCTGTTTGCTCCCAGGCCAGTATCAAAAGCTCCCAGTACATGGGTTAACCAGATGATCCTTTAATACACAAAGGACCCCCAAACAGCTTAACCTTAACCCATCCGTAAAGATTCCACCCAGCCTGCTAATGCTGTCCTGAATCGTGTTCTCTATTATTACATCTGAAATCCGTTAAAATTTCACACAATTTCCTGCACAGCAGTGTATATAATAGTGCTGGGAGCCAATATGTTTCTATAATTGGGCCTGTAGTGGGGCAGAGTCCAAAGCAATTAATCCAGCCTCCTTCCTTGTTTGCACCCATATAAAGCTGACAGGGTAGAGAGTAATTGGAAGTCAGCGGCCTCTATCCCCTACTTTAAATTAATATTTTCCTGTTCTGATTTAATTTCACCCAGTAACAGTGACACAAAGACACACCATGTCAAGCACTAAGTAATCTGCAGCAGCTGCCTTAGGAGGAAACTTTTATTCATCAGTAATATACTGACCTGTATATCACTCCACATACAGTACACAATATTCCTGTCAAACAAGACAGCTGCGTTTAGCTCCGTATAATCAGCAGAGATGGGAGGAACAAAAACCTATATAAAGCATGTATATATAGAGTCATATATATGTATGGATGGGTGTGTGCACAGAGGATACAAAACAGACACCGGGAATTTAATTAATGATGAAAAATTCAGCTNGGGGGAAATTAAATGGCAAATATAAAAAACATGCTAATCAGCAGAGCCAAGAATCCATGCAAATGAAAAGCCAGAAGTAATGGCCAAAACACCCAGGCCATTAAATCAAATCACTGAGAAAATAATGGCTAAACTCTCTCTTACTTGTAACACTCAATTTATGTAGTCAATATGGCTCTGAATGAATGAGTGAAGGTACTAAGAGCACAAATCTAAATTCAATATACATATCTTGGAAAAATCCCCAGCACACGCGCTCGCGCGCTGACAAGCCGCATGAAGCGGACATCGCTACTGCACGTGGTATGGAAGCAAAACCAAAACTGCCTTCATTTAAGGTGATGCCCTGTTTACATCAGGCAAAATATCTAAATATATGGGGATTATCTTAACAAGCCCATAGCTGCCAAAGAATGGATGGGCGTCTGTGGCAAGCTGGGACCAGCGAGGACTCAGGAGAAGAACTGAGGCCCTTCTCCCCACACACACGAGTTGCTGCTCCTTCAGCTAAGTTGTATGGCCCTCAGCTGAGCTGCACAAGGTCTGCACCACAGTTAAGCACATCTTCCAGTCCAGCAGAAGCCACTGAAGCTGTTTGTACTCCAATACACAATATATTCCTATACAATGGCTAAGAATGTGATTTTTTTTAAATTCCTAAACAGACTGCTCCGACTCAGACCAGAAGCAGGACCTCTCACTTGAGGTGGCATTACTTAATGGAAACAAAGGGTTTATTTCCCAAATAAAAGTGTGTACTCAGTATTACCCATCCCAGATTTCTTTTCAGACCCATTAAGCAAAGCTTTCAGGGGAATCTGAAGCTAACAGCTTCATTCTGTCCTGTCCATGTTCAAGCTGTGAGGCAGAGAAGAGAGCATCATGCTGGACAATACCACAATGGACATGGACAGAGCTTCCTTGGCCAGAGATCTGGCCCAAAGTGAAGCAACATTCACTGCTAACAGCGTGCTCAGATCTCCACATGCTTGGGAACAGAAGGGAGCTGCAGAGGACCTGTTTGCAAGGTGAAAGATCTCGTTCCTTCAGCCTATGTGAATTCAAACACCCCAAACTGGAGATCACAGCTTACAAACTGATGTTCGATACACAGTCAGGAGTGGTGACATCCAACTTTATCAGTGATACAAGAGGAGCTGCAGGAGGTTTACTTAGAGAAAAGCATAGTCTCAGGAGACTACTGAGGGACATGGCAGCTTAGCCCTCTGTGGATCAGCAGCTTATTTCCAGTTGCTTAAATTTTCTCCTCCTCTCTTGTTTCTGATTCTGTTGGATTTTCTTCCTACTCTCTAGTATTACATTCTCGTTTACAGACAATATGCTTAGGCCAGAGATGATCACCAGCACTGGTAACTAGAAATAGAGCTGACACAGGGGTCTACCTCTGAAAAGTCCTCTGCATTAGAGCACATCTAAGCTCTTAGATGATCCTACAGCAGCAGTCATACTCCCAAGACCCCATCTGCTTCGCAGCCGGGGAACTGAGGTCATCAGGGATCATATCAGCTATCATGATATAATCACTTCCTTAAAGAAGCCATACCTACTGTTGCACACAATGTCTCTTTCAGAGGTGCCCAAAGCCCTGTGACCAGCCATCTCCCCAAGAAACCGCATCACCTGGCTACAGCTCTGCCCCAGCAGCATTCCCGAGAGGCAGGATCACCGCTGCAGCTTCAGCACAGCTTCCTCCAAGGCCTCCAGAATCCCCAAGCCATCGACTTGGCAAAATCCTGCAGAGCTCAAGTGTTTAGCTGAGGCTCCCTGAAGCTCTTTGCAGCCAAAGGGTCTGTGCCCATGCCTGCAGCAGTAAGATGTTAACTCTGCAGGAGCAAGGAGGTTTGGTTCTGCAGCCGGCCAGTTCTATTACAGCCTACTGGTTACTGCTGCACCCATCACCTGCCAAATCCATTTACTCCATGTAAGATTTCTTAATCTGAGCTTGCTTTTGCACCCAGATGAAAAAGTTTTTTCCAAATAACGCATTAAACACAACAGCCTGTATCCCATCCTGGCTCTGCAACACATCCAAGTCAAGATACCACAAAGCAGCAAGCTAATTACTTAAGGGCAAGTTTATTTCCCCTGAAGCAGCTCATAACAGAAGGGGCTGCAGCAGCATCCTGGCTGCAGGAGCAGGCTAGGTCAGGTATTTTGGGAAATGCTGCAACAGGACTGTAAGATAAAGCTGAACACTGCTCCAGCCAGGGCAGAACTTGTCCTGGCCCAGCACAGCAAGCTGCAGCATGAGGCTCTTTATTTCCATAAAACATGCAGTGACAGTGCCAGCAGTGTATCTAACTCTCCATACACGGCTTCCTGCTGCTGTTCAGCAGGTTGCCTCAATGCTGCACTGAAACACTCCCAAGATTTTTACCTTTACTTCCCTTACATAATTTTGTTCAATTCTGCTGTCAAAAACACCCAGTAAAGAAGAAGCCAATAGATCACTCCAGTACTACTCATTTCCATTGATTTCAAACCTGTAAGGGGCTATTATGATCACGTTACAATCTGTCTATAAAAAGAAAGTTTAAAAAATGGCAAGTTATCCATTCTTGGCCCAAAACCGATGGGCAGCCCCGTAACCAGCTGCATCCCTCGCTCCTGAGGAGGCTGCAGTTAGTGCCAGAACAAATGATCCCTTTGTGCAGTTTTGCATAAATGTTTGTCAAGTGTCCTGGGCTTCTCCCTCTCCGTGGGCTATTAAGGAACAGAAGTAAAATCCCCCAGAGCATGAGTGCATGTGGAGAGTGATCCACTTAGGCTAAAATCCTCGTCAATATATTTTTCATCTCATGAGAGTCCACGTGCAAACAGGAGGATAAAGTCAGTGATAACCACGCAAAGGGTGACGGCAGAACAGGCAGGTTCAGGGAGCACTTCAATTCCACAGTGGCACTAACCTCCTCCAGCTTGGCAAAAAAATGCTGGAGCCAGCATAAAAAAAAACCCATAACCCAAACCCCACCAGGCACAACCCTCAAAAGCTTTTGAGCATCAGCCTTGCAGCCAAGCACACCCAGCACACTTCGATTTTGATGTACAGTTTGAAACAAATCAATAGCAGTATAATAATACTCAGCACGCTGTGTAATTTTTATATCATTAGTTTTCATTTTCCGCTCCCCATGCATCAAAAAACTTACAACGGGCTCGTAAAGTTTATTTAGTATTCCATGAATTCCTAATCAGTTTCATTTCATAATGATTCAGAGCGGCCGTTGCCAGGGCCCCGGTGTCAAAAAATCGATAAAACCAACACACTTTTCCTGATGGCGGCTGCAAAAGGATCTATTGTAGGGGAATTATGATTTATGTCTGGGCTGCACCACGAGCAGCAGCAAGCGACAGCCTGGCTCAAGAGCTGAGATGTTCGCCAATAATGATTTATATGCATGCCTCTCCCCTCCCCCAACTCCTCTTGCCCCTCTCCTCTCCCCCCCAGTTCCCTGCGTACCACCACGGGCCCCATATGCTGTGTTGTGGCAGCTTTGGCTCTGGTGTGCACACTGCAGATGGGTGCTGCAGGCACAGAGCAGGGTGCGAGGTGATCCTTGGGCTCACAGCTCCCTGGATCTGATGCTGTCCCTTGCAGAAGGGCAGAGCACTGTGGCACTGCCCCAATAACCCCCACCCTGCTCCCCATGGCCTCAGGCTTTCATGACAATCTATTCAGCTCCGGCTCCAGATGAGCACGGGGATGGTTCGATTTTCAGCTACATGCAGAAGGTGCCTATTTATCTTGGGGCACCCATTCTGTCAAGCCCGCCCAGGGTAGGGAGGGTGGCGTGTGAGTGAGTGGCTCCAGGAGAGCCTGTGCATCCTTGAGCTCATGCAGACTTGTGCCAGAAGAGGCTAAAACGAAGGCTGACTGTGAGATAAGGACAGACAGCATTGAGGTACTCTAAAAGTTGCACTTTTAAAGAAAAACTCTTTTCTGAAGACTAGGAACCCAAAATACGCAGCTACTCTCAGTCATGTGGGACCATGTCCTTAAAAGGTGGAAATTCTGGGGTAGGAGGTTGGTTATAACTGGTGATTTGAAAGTTGCTCATATACCATAAGGAAGCAGTAACAAGCAGAGATAGCGTGGGGTTCTGCTTCATTTAATATGTTAATCAGGTTGGTGGTTCTCTGCTGGGGAAAGGGAAGACCAGATGAGAGTATCTGTAAGCAGAAAGAGCAGGTACAGCTTCGTTCTTAAAGTCCTGCCTACAGAAAGGATTAACAGCATCATTTAAAAACCTAAATGAATTTACCAATATGCCATTACCACTCTTCTCCTTTCAAGAGAGACTTGTCCACAGCCCCGCTCTATCTGGACCTTCAGCCCCCTCACACTGCCCCAGGAAGGGAGAAGCTGCTGTTGTTTTTAGGCACAGGCCTTCACAACACGTACAACTGACAGCTTGCTTTCACCTTTCCTCTGAGCTCAGGCAGAAGCTGCAAGAAGGACGAGGTGTTTTGAGTTACCAGGAACTGACACCAAGCACCAGAAGCTTAAAGCACAGCCTGCTTGATTGTACCACTTGATACAGCAAATTTTCTTCCTATAGTAGAAATAGCTCACTTTATGTTAGGCAAGAGAGGGAAGAAAATGGGGAGAAATATTAAGAAAAGAATCTCTCTTTTAGCTGCTGACCAGAAATAAGCAGGTTTGTGTCCAGAGGACAGTTGCTCTTGCCCCAAGCAGACCATGCAGCCACTTGTACTTTTAAGCCTCTATTCATCACCTAAGAAATGCTCAGCCTTGGGGAAAGGGGTGCACATAATCTCCTACAAGGGCAGTTCCTGCAAAGCATCCCCTCCCTTCCCTCCATCTGACAAGCTGGAGTATTGCCTGGGAACCACTGCAAGAACAGCACAGAGCAAGACAGCCACAAGCAGCTATAGCTCCTGCCCAGCTGTTTCACAGCAGACAGACTTGGAGAAAAAGGGGGGTTATTCCCTCCCTGCCCTGTTCTACACAGAAAATTGCTGTGAGATACAGAAGCTCATGAGCAAACTCTCCATCCCACCAGCACCAGGCTCACTCCCTGCTCCAACCCCTGTGCTGTTTATCCTGCCTGCCTCGCAGCAGGAAAACAGGTCATCCAGGTACAAATGCTTCCTAAAACTTGGCTGCTCACCATTGACTTGATATAAATATTATTGCACATCCCTGGCACTTAACAGGAATGCTAAAACATTTCAGCTGAGTAACACCTGACTATTAAGTCACAACTGGCATATTTCCCTTTTTTAACTCAGAAAACTAACAAGGGCCCCCCAGGGCCGTATTAACATCACTGTGAGTTCACCTGTATCAATGGTAAAAGTAGTATTTCAGACACTGTACAGTTACACCAGGCCAAATTCCCACCTGGTGCATCAGAACAGAAGTCAGGGTTCAACCAGAGCTACAGTATTCATTTGACAGATTAGGGGAAGCACCTCATAAGCTACACTCGCAGCCCTGTGCTTCCTGAGAATATCTGCAAAAGGTTTAACTAGCAACACATGGGTGCTTTAAAGCAAATGCATAAATATGAGAAGCTTTGTCTTCTGTTTTTCCATCATCCCAGATTTAAATGTTTGCAAGATTCTTCTCTGTTAAAATAGACCTGATGTTTCCTTTTCAAAATAAAGTGAGATTCACACCCAGCTCGCTCATCACCTAGCTCCAGATCTTCCAAGTTAAACATTGCCTGGTCCTTCTATAAATACATGTAGCTAGAAGGTTGATAATTAAGTATTCAGCACTAGCTCTTCAGCAAGTCTCTAGTAAACAAAGGGGAAGTTTAAGTTGGAATTATGCCACTTGGTTAATAACAAGCAGTTATGATGAGATGATTCAATAGCTTGGGTGAAATGAAGGTCCCAGTGATAGTATTTCATCCGTTTATTTACATATGGCATGTTCTCACACACACACACTCTCACACTGTTTGCTGATTATCTCAAAGGTGGAGATACAAGCTTCTCCTGGTCTCCCTGCTCCAGTAGAAACAGAGTCTTTGTAAACCAATAGTATATCCGCTCAGAAAGTGCGCCGAGACACCCAAGGGTGCTGGTGTTCCATCCGGGAAGGAATGCTATGAAAAGCAGCACTGGAACACTGCATCCTCTAACAGGAGCACACAGGAAATCATTACACATTTTTAGTCCTTAATCTTTGACAGAACAGTTGACAGGCATTTGCTACCAGCATGAAGCTGAGACTAACAGAAGTAATTAGCCACCAGCTTTTAAAATTTATATTCTCTTTTTGAGACAATCAACGTATTTATTTTTAAGTTAGGCTGATGAATCACAGGGCTTCAGGGAAACTTAAGTGACCCGGGAGGGCTTGTACAGCCGCTCCCATCAAGGACAGGTCTCCCTACACTGTTTCTCTCCAGCTGAATTCTCATTACACAAGCGATGTCCAACAGGATGAGGAGACCCGGCACAAAGTTTAGATGCGAGAAGTAGCAAGTCGCAGCCTGTATTCAGAAGGGGAGGGGAAAAAAGGTAGCTCAGTGGAAAAGGCAGCACAAAAGGAGTGAGGATTGACTCCTGCATTTCACAACAAGAGCTGCTTCACAGCTACACTCTCCTCCTGTTCCATTCACGGCTCACTCCAAGATGCTGAGCCCTACAAAAGGGCTACAAACCTTCAGCAACCAGCAACTCCCCATGAGCCAAGGCAAAAAGGACTGGGCCAGCAGACAGCACACACCTACCCATAAATAACTTCTGCAGGAGAAGGTATAGCCTGACTTTTATCACCTTTGAATTTAGCCCAAGAATTACTGGGTAGAGTCATTAAGACCTGCAATCTTATTTATAAGGCATTTTTTAGAAAGACAAAAAGACCCTCATGGACAAGGTAATTACATTTTGGTTAGCACACGTTAGCAATTGCACTACAGCCACATTAAAAAGGAAATAGGGTTTTCCTCCCCTCAAAAAAGTTGACACTGCTTGGAACTGCACTTGTATTATATGGGGGGGGGGGGGGCACACGCGCCA
>VZTU01014543.1:697601-737120 GCA_013400835.1 Zapornia atra | reverse complement strand
GGGAACCAGCTAAAGTATTGAGATTTAAGGGGGGGAAAAAATAATCATGGGTTTATGTTCACAGGCTCCTGTGAATATTTTCAGCATATTTCACCATATCATTGCGCAGTGGGCTCTGTTCATGCTGCCAGAATGGATGTTCCATCATTTCTATAGTGGGCCTGTGTGACATTCATTAAGTGCAGCTACAAAGGGAGAGGGTTAAACAGCGCGGCCTCTTTTCTCTGATTTGGTCATACATCAGCAAGCGCTCCAGGTTAAATGCCCAGAATACCGCAGCAGATGGATAGGGAGAAGGAGAGCGGCAGATACTTCACCCCACACTACTTAACCCAGGGAAATGAGTCTCGGAGTCGGTGTCATGGTAAAATATGGAAGCTCACTCAGATAATGTGCAGTTGAAAATTTTTTTCCCAAGCCTTTACAACTGACTGCACGTTAAGATACCACATATACCCCTTTCTGCAAACTGCCAGCTCGCTCTGGCAATAGTAGCTATTTTTGTGTGTAATTTATCTTTATTGACTATCAAATAAGATCTTTAACCCATAGTGCAATCAGTGATATGAGCCCAAAGCATTTCCACGCCTCTAATTTCACCCCAAGAGAAACTGGACATCAGGAAGTTTACTTTTCCTTACACAAAGTCTTTATGGAATAGTTATAGTGGACCTCAATCCTTGAAAGCCACCACCCTGATGTGCTGTACCAGTCCCTGGAAGAGCAGGTCACCTCCCCCTTGCCCCTTTTCAGGAATGCTCCCCAAGCTCCAGACCTCCTAGTGCCTGGTACTACACAGAGCAGGGTACCACCCCTGTCCCCCCTGGAGCAGTGCATCTTAGAGATTCCTCTGCACTACTGCCTCATGTTTCCAACTGCTGTACTCTCAGAGGATGCTTTTTATTTCAAAGGCTGTCTTAATTCTCAGTCATTTGGCAGCTAAAGGTAACACATACTTTGACTGCATGGTGTTCCTGTACTCTGGGTTCACTTGACTCTACCACCACATTTCCAAGTAGCTCTAAGAACCCGCATCTTTTGGAAAACACACTAATTAAAGCCCTACCACTGTTATTTTTGCAATGCATTTGCAAGGCAGGCAGCCAGCAGAAAGCCTACAGTCCTACAGTTCAGAGTCCCAAAGAAAGAGATCACTTGAAGCATGTGCCCACCTGGCATTAAGCACATAGATGCCTGAGAATCCACCATAAATAAGCCACTCACAAGACTAACACTACAGGAGCACATGTGTACTGAGGAGAGCCTTATTTCAGAGATTAGGAGACTAAAAAATTGAGGTCAGAGCATCCTTCCCCCATACAGCTTGATAGCTAAAGAACGGATACGGTACAGACACTCCACAGTCCCTGCATAGAGAAGTCCCTTCTGTGTTTTATTCACCAGCGACTGAAGGGGTTTCATTCTTCCATAAAGCTAAGCCTAAAGTTTTACTGCCGCAGCTCATACATGGAGAGGAGCAGGGTAAGACAGCAAGAGCAAAGCACTTTGTGCCATCGACTTTAGTTTATTCTGACCCCACAAGAAGAAATCCTACAAATGGCCCTCCAGCTAACCAGCACTAATGAAGGCACAGCTAGCACAAGGACCTGGTGCACAAGCACACATGCACATCCCATCATAAGGCTCTGCCAATGATTTACATTCTGACATGGAGACATAGCTATCAGGTTGTAACCACAGTCTTCCTTTTCCCTGAATAATCATAATGGAAAATCCAGAGCCCTGCAACATTTATTGTGTTGGGGTTTTTTTTAATATCTCAGAAATAATTGCTAATCAAAGCTTCATGCAGTGGGGCCAGTAGGAAGTGGATACATGTCCTCAACACAAAATTTTCATGTGAGCTGAAGGAGTGGGAAGATGTAGGGACACCTAATTTCCACCTTGCAATCCAACTCCATCTGATGAAAAAGATTGCCCAGCAGTCAAAAATCAAAGTCACACTGTCCTGGTGAGAGCCGGAACGGTGACAGGTCCTAGCATGCCAGGAGAGCAGGCATGCAAGCAAGTGAAAATTTGGTCTCCACTAGGTGTGGAAAGTCAATGTTATTTGTTTTTAAAGTTATTTTAGCAAACATGTAGTTTTTGTTCTCTTATCAAGACTGATTCAATACACAGGGGTTCTACTATCTTATTAACCTTACCAAGTCTTTGCCATTATATTTAAAAAAGAAAACTGATTACTGTTCATTAGCACCAGCTCCATCACAAGAAATTCAGCTGGTTTGCCTGAATTCTGGGGTGGTTACAGCAGTTTGAGTTGGTCCGTTCCAGGGGAATAAAGATAAATTTACACAGAAAGAAAACAGTTCAGTGGCAACTCCTTCTGCCTAAGATATTTAGCATCTAAAAGAATTTTTAAAGCTGAGTAATGCAATACACACATAATTAACAGCTTGCCTTGCTAATTAGGTAACTCCTTGCTAATGAGGTAGCTGAGCAGCAGTCATACTACAAAGACAACATCTTCCCAGGCAGTTTGCTACTTCTGTCAAAACAACAAGCAACACTTCCTTTCCAACCAGCTTTTTTCCCCCTGAAGAGACAGGGCTGGAGAGTGCTGAACACAAAGCTAACAGACAGGCTGTTCTGTTCCTTGCCCTGTGCCTCGCTCTGTGGCATCCCAGGAACACTGGGGAGTGACACTTCTCAGCCCCAGGGTAGCTCCCAACTCCAAACAAGCCTTGTAGACCAAATACAGAGCTCACTCGCATCCCCAGCCTCACTGGCACAAGTCTGCCTGCAGACACGGGACTGGTTTCATAACGATGTCCAGACCTTTGCTCTTCTCGCAGGGGCATCTCCCAGATAAATCCTCCCCTTGGTAGGAAACCCAAGCCATACATTGAAATGTCATCATGTACTTGCCAGACACCACACAAGACTGCCAAACCAGCACAATGGGGAAGGTAAGACTTCTGGAGAAGGGAAAGTTCAAGCACACCCAGACCACATCGTCTGTTTGCTCCCATGTTGGGGTTCAGTCTTAGATGCTGCTTCACCTCCTGAGCACATGGAACCTCCTAAGCTGCCCAGAAATCCTCTCCCACCTCCTTTCAATCCTTAGTGGAACAACACAGAAGCTCCAATGCAGAGGTACTCCATGCACGTGTGCCTCCCCCAAACTGAGAACACCACTATAAAGACTTGAAAAGAAGGCTCCAAAGATCAAACTTCTCCATGCTCTTGTCCAAGTGCCTTCCAGAAAGACCTCTGCACTTCTCCATCTCCCTATCACAACAGTTTTATCCTTGTGGTGCCCAGCCCACTGTCGTGTGAGCCAACTACTAACACACTGAGCACGAACTGCAGCATCTCTGCTTGAGGAGCCCCAACAGGAACAATTCTCATCAGTGCCTAAAGGCATCTTGCACTCCCAAGAGCTGATTTCAGGTCAATATTCAGTCTGTCAGAAATAGTGTTGAATAGAGACATTTGATGGTGACAGTTGTTTCTTAATAAAACAGATTTGGAGAATTCAGAAACTTTACTGAAGCCTGCTCTTTAAAATTAAGAGACAGAAGATACACACAAGCCTGAACAGTATGAATGCAAGGGAAAACCAACCAAAGATGACCACTCAAACTACAAGAAATAGAGAGGTCAGTTGCCACCAACAGCTGCCAGTTTAACAAGCTTTGTAGCATTTAAATCATTTTTCTGCTGAGGCTGTAAATCTTATATTTCTGTTTAAGCTGGAGGCAATTCCAGGACTGAAGTGATCTTAAACCCCAATGCTTTAAGATAGAAATGCTGGTGTAACTTCTCTTCGTGAAAGACACTGCTAACAATACAATTAAAGCAAGCTGGAGCTGGACCATTTGTGCCTTCTACTGCCAATACCATGCTTGTGTCAAGGTAACTTATTTCCATCAAGTACCCAATACCAAATCAATAAAATCAACCTTTGGTGGGGTTGAACTTTGCATTGTGAAACGACAATAGCTCAAATTGAATTTTAATTCTTTTAATTATAACGGCACTCAGAGGCCACATCACAGGAGGATTTTGTTCATCAAGGAAAAGGAAGACGCAACAGCAGCTGGCAAAAGATGTCAACATTAGATATTTGCACAAGTGTATAGAGGTACTCTGGGCTTTATCCTTGACAGAGTAGCCAAAACCCAACTGTCTCTCAGATAAAGGCAAGGCTGCACTTTCTTTTCCAGGGGTTCTTCACATATAATAGCTGTTTTCTACTAAAAAAAGAGATAAACCCTTAAACTCCATTTAAACCATCCCTAAAAAAAGAGAGAAAGAGAAAAGGGAGGGAAGTAAAGGAAAGGTTAGGGGATTAAACTTTGCAGATGCTTTGCACAGCCTGGCTAAAGCTCTGGAAAGACCATCTCAACCTTTGATCCCTTTGGGGAAGGAAGCAGTTATTTGAGCAGGCTTTTCGGGAACACATGCTGTGGACATCTGTGTCAGCAGACCCTAATCAAGGCAGACCCATAGCGCTGGAACAATCTGTGTTCCAGGATTCAGACAAGAATATGAAATTCCTGATGGGATAACTAGCTACCTGTAGGGGCATGGATGAGTTTCCTGGATAGATTGTGAATGAGTGACAGTTTAATCCAGGTTTTTTTCCACGTCTGGTTTTTTTTAGGGGTTTTTCTTCTTTAAATCTAAGAGTCTTTTAAAGAGATAGATGTTCAGAGCACTACCCAGAAGTTTGCTAGCTTCAGGAAGAAAATGACTGTTTTGTTCTCTGTAGCTCCATCTGTCCCCATTCTCAATTTGAAGTTACAAATGTAAAAAACCCACTCTGAAAGTTCCATAGGATGTTGCATCCAAGGAAATTGATGCAGAGAACCCTATAATTTTGTTTGCACATAATCCAAACTAGAAATTTGAGGGGGTAAAAAGCCTCCACACACTCCTCCCCTTGCACTTCTTGAGGCTCTTGAGGCCTTACTAAATCTGGTGACCGCAGCAAAGCTGGAAATGAGTTTGCCATTCACTGTCTCTGGTGCTGTAGACCTCTAGCATGATTCCAAGTCCTCCCAAATCCCAGATTGCAAGATGCAGCAAGGCTTTGGGGCCTGAGCAAGGCACTCTGTCTTTTACAGCAGCAGAACTTATGAGCAAACCCATCAAATTAAATAGGCAAAGCAAGTAATCCTCACACCATCTCATCCTAAGTTTCACCTGCCCCTGGCCCAGATTTGTTCCTGTGTCAGCACACACTGCCAAAATCCCCAGCAGGAGCAAAGCCTCTCAGACAAGGATTTGCAGCTCATTTCAGCATTTGACACTCAAGAACTGGAGCAGTTTTCCCCTCTGCCTTTTCCCCTTTAGTCCAGCATTTTGTGAAAGTCTCACTGAGAGCCTTTTCCTGTAATCCACTTAAAACTGTCCGGAATGGTCAACAGTGCAAAGCTCCCCATCACACCAATGGTCCAACACAAGGTCAGGATCAGGAATATATCAAATGAGGAGAAAAGCAAAACAAAGTCGCCCCACAAGTGACCATGACACATCCTTAGGCTTCTTAGCAATGGGAGACAGAAGCCCAGCTGTTTCAACAGCACAGACTTAACACGGGCCTTTGGCATGAGGATAAATTTTGCCCTGAATTAACAGGAGCAATAGTAACTGGAGTCTTTGAGAGGCACTGTAATATTTGCTCCACATGCCATCGATAGGAAGCACAAATGCTGCAGCCTGAGCATCAGTGCATTACAAGCATACTCATCTAGAGGTGCTGAAGCAGGCTCTGCTCAGGGTGCTAACACCACTACACCACAAGAGATCTGCCCAGGCTGCAGCCCTGATAGGCATGACAAGCTGGGGAGCAGCAGGGAGGGAAGGGGAAGAAAATCCCACTGCTCTCCTGTGAAGTGTGGTCATGACTGAAATGACACCAGGCAGTAGAAGCATCCTTCTATGTTAGAAGTAAACGCTTCATAAGGACAGGTGTTCTCCCAAGATCATCCCTCTGATAGGAGAAGCATTTAGTGTTACATGAACCTTCATAAATTAACCTGAACCCTTGTCGATTACGTTGCACTTCCCCCATATGCTCCTGGCTGAGGCATCAGTACTCGTCAGTTCCCAGGATCCATGCTTCTAAAACCAGGCTTAACATGCTAATGATAATACCTGTGAGCTATGTTTATCAGGGCATGCCACTGGATTTATAAAGTCTTTCCCCAGTTACCTTCTTTTTTAACTGGGCACAGACAGAAGTTCCTCAGCACACTGCCAAATTTCTCCCCTCATCCCCCTTTGGCAGGAAATAACTGTTGAAAACTTTTCTACCAGGATATAATACCAGAGGTGTTATTGAGGCCAAGCTCATGAACAGGTGGCAGACTACTTCCCTTGCAGGGAAATTACTTCTTTGATTTACTAAATTCACACAGCAAACTGAAGGAATGATGTCCATGTTAGAAGTTCAATATGGGTCACCATCTCAATTGCTGTCCCCACTCACTAAGCCACGTGCTCATCTTTGCTTTAGGGTGGGGAAAAAAGAACCAGGCAACTCACCACCCTGCCACCAAGATGATTTGAAGGAGAACAAGCACAAGACTTAACAAGAAGCAGTTCAGCCATCTGTTATTCTCCGGCCTTTCCATGCACAGGTACCAGAGAGCCATCGGATCAGGTTCCTTTAGTCCCTAAACCAGTGTTTAATACAGCCTGGAGCCACTCTAGAAAACACAGCCAGCCTTGGGGCAACTGGGCACTAAGCTCCAGCTGTGCCAACCTCTCCAGCACAGGAGAAAGGTCTGTCCCAGGCAGCAAAAGGGGTGTGTATAGGTCTGCAATACAGCCAAAAGACTGGAGCTACACAGACCACCACCCAGCCTGGGTACCAGCCATGGCAAGAGGAATCTGCCATTTTCAAGCCTCAGACATTTCCACCTCCAGCAATCCTGCCCACTTCCATCATGCATTCCCTCATATGAGCACCTAAAGCAGGGTTGAACACCTGCCTGCTCCTCTGCTGTACTGTATTTAACAGCCCAGACTCCTGCAGGAAGCTGTCCCAGCCAGACAAGGAATCTGCAGTCCAGGTGCCATCAATCCACAGAATCCCAGAACACCAGGAGTTGGAAGGGGCCTCAAAAGACCACCCTAGCCCAGCCCCCCAGCCAGTGCAGGATCACCCAGGCACCACTACTTGAACCTCAGAGGAGCCCAATTTCGTTAGAGCAATCCAGCTGCACCTAATTCACACAGCAATGAGCTTTCTCCCATTACTTCTTCCCGAATCCTTCTGCTCCACTCTACATCAAGGGGAGAAAAAAAAAAAAGAATAAAACCATTTCTTTCCTCCAGAGCTAATTCCCACACGCTGCAATGAGAGAAATGCAATGTTCTGAGCAATAAAAGCTGGGAAGCGGAATTATTTTCTGCACCATTCAGATGGAAATGAAGCCTAGCCGCAATTCTGCCACCCACCTGGAGCCATGGTATGATCCTATAGATCTTTGGATCAATACCGCATCAGAGCCACAAGACGAGAAGGGGGGGGAAAGAAGAGGCACCAAAAAAAAAAAATCAAGGCGCATAGATTTTAACTGAATGAGCTCTGTAAGGGTGTCCCTCACACCCCTTCACCGCCACTTTTTGGCAGAGGGGACGGCAGCCAGCCGGGGAGTGCGGGGAGAGCGTTTGGCTCCTTTAAAAGCGGCTGGCGTCTCTCCTGAAGGCCATTAGCCCTCGCCCCAAAGAAAGGCTGCGTATGGAGGGAACTAAAGGGACCGATACACCCCGTATTATGTCTTAACGACTCCCTCAATGGCAGCATCCCCGATGAGGGGAGGCTGAGCCGCCCCCGGGCAGCCCTTACCGGCTCCAGCCCGCACAGCGGAGAGATGCGGAACACGACGGGGTTTTGAGTGCGTTTGTTTGGAATTTAGGGCTGCCCCGCATCTCGGCACGTTGCTGGACGCGGAATGAGGGGAGAGCACAGGTCAGGGCTGTTTTCCCGAGCGCCTCATGCCCTGGTTTCTCCAGGGACATCTCATCCGTGCCCAAGGGACAGTTGTTCCATGAACCCCAGCACAGCTCAGAAGCCACCCGAGTGGTCAAGGGGAATGAAGTCACGATCCACGTATTTATTCTGAACTCTTAAAGACTCGCCTCGTCGCTCTTGTCCAGAGAAGACTCTGGTCTGTACCATAGAGACAGGTCTGCTGGGGGGTCTGCCAGCCCCCACACTTCCGGGCACACCCAGGGGAGTGAAGAGGCACCAACCGAGACATCAGACCCCTAAAACTCCCACAGCATCTGCTCTCCCCCCCACCCCCGCAGAAGTACAAGAGGCCACACGCAGCCATACCTCGAGCCCGCTACACGTGTGGGAGCATCACACTACTACAGCAACAACCTCACCCACCTCCTCCCCTTCCCAGTAGAAAAAGCAGGACCACCACGCTTTCCCCCACCGAGGAGCAGCACATACCTCATAGCAGAGCCTCATCACAGCTCCATGCGTGCTTCCCAAAGCATGGACCAGGCAGGTAACACCCTACAACAGCCTCTCCCAGACATTGCTTACACTACGGAAGGGGAGGGAGTAGTGCCCCCCAGCTCCTTACTTATACCCCAGGGTCTTGCTAACCATCTGCACCTGTGTGGTCCCGCGATGGGAAGTGCGGGCAGGTGCTGGGGTGAGAGCAGTCTCATTCAGTCTGCACCTGTGGCTCTGCTGCTGGTCTGTTGTTCAGGGCTCATCTTCAGGGTTGGGCTGGTGCACCAAAGGATAACTTGGTACAGGCCTCCCAGACAGTGCCTCCTAGCTCATATCTGAGTCCAGCATGGTAACCACTGCTGGTATTTGTTACCTTCCCCATCTCAGAAGTCCTTCAGTGGAGGGTGGCTTCCCTCTTTTTTTTTTTTCTTTTTTCTTTTTGTTTTATCTGGAGTTCTGCAAGATCTGTTCCACTCCTTATGGCCTCAGCTCCCGAATTCAGTCCTCAGTCCAGTGAATTCAGCTGCCTGTTGCCTTAAAAAATAAAAAGGAGTCCTTAATCCCCCTAACAATCCCTAAGGCCCACACTGCAGTTCAAAAGAACCCACAAGATTTGTTCAGCTTTCAGTATTTCCTGAGTTATTTCATGACTCTGAATGCCCACTGTTAATAGTGTAACGGTGTGTCCAAATCCTTAACTATTGTACCCAGGACAGCTGCTGCCTGTTCCACCTCTAACCAGCCCTGATCCCACAGACAGAGCCACACCAACAGACCGCTGTCTGAAACAAGGCACAGAAGTTCATTTGCCAGGATTTCATTGCAGGTTCCTAATCAAGGGCAATATTTATAACCCCAGGTTTATTCCTGTAGTGTCCCCAAACACTTCAGCTAATAGAGATGAACCTTCCAGTACCAGTTTATCTTTTCTCCTTTATGCCGATATTTAATGCCTTCTTTCATCCACTCCAGTAATGAATCATCTGTTTTTGTACGATTAGGGTTATGAACAGCTCAGTACTTGTACAGTGGAACATTAGGGCAGGGATGTAGATGCCCATAGGACAGAGATAAGGATTCATGAAAGAGAAGACTGGGCTGATTCAAGAGAAATGCATTTAAAAATGCATTAGTGGAGAGTAACAGAGTGAAAATACTTGATGAATATTTTAAGTGGCCAAATATTAAAAGCCTGTATATATACATATATCACCATGAAATGAAAGGCACTGATTAGAATGTCCAACCAATCTTCAATTTGCATCACTGATGGGATTTATCTGAATTTGGGCCATGAGCCCACAAGGTGCTTAGCCTGCTAGTCCTGGCCTAGAAAAGCTTTGGAGCACTGATTTTAGAGTGGGTTTGTTCATGTGGGGGATGTACAGGATAAAGAATAGGATACGTGGAGTTGTTTTTTGGGGACAGTCTGCCACAACCCGCATCTCCCTGCAGTAATGCTTTAGGTGCAATATTGCAGCAGTCAGAGTTTTGCAGGGAAGAAAGATACAGAACATTGACATTTTACCTATGGTTTCACCATCTGTAGGTCTGAAAGAGAAAGGAACACATTCAGAGACTCCTGGGAGGCTTACAACTGCAAGTGACCACGAACCAGGACCTCGCAGCACGAGTCCAAGGTTGTCAGTGCCTCATGACTGGGTTAAGTCCTCGTGAGTTCCCATCTCTATAAGGTACATACAATATTGCTTGCAAAAAATAAGTTATCTAGGGAAAAACTGCATAAAAATGCCAGAAACCAATAAAACTCCTCAAAAAATAAGTCACATTCGCTGAAATAATCCTGAAACAATCAAATTAAGAACAAGATTTTAATAGTCCTGTGCACAAGTACATACATGGAGGCAGATAAAGCTTTTTCTAAGATGACAACAATTTTACAGAGAACTTAAAATCTATAAAAATATTACTACATCCCCTTAAATCCCGAAGCACTTTTTTCCAGAAGAGTATGTAAAGCCTTTGAGAGGTTTCATCCTTGCTACCTAAAGGGACAGAGAACTCTCCCCTGTTATTAAAATTACTTGAAAGTAGGAGGTTAAGTACTGCAGGGACCCAGCCCTGAGCGCACACCCGTCAAAATTAAAAACCGAGCAATTAGACGTGCTTTGATTTCTGTGTCCTGAGGTTTTCTTTCCTTGGCAGGACAGCGTTTGAGCACATGTGAAGCTCTCACACACAGTCCTAACAGGATGAGTGTGTAGCAGAGCGATGCAGTAGAACAGCCACGTTTCTGCCTGGCTCTTTGGATGAGCGTCTTTCTGTCGGAGCGAGTATTTTAAACCTGGGGATGATTTCATCGTTAACTTCAGTGTACTAATGACATTATAACATTAAGAAGTTATTCGAAGAACTTGCAGTCTTGGGTTTTTTAAAAAAATCTTAGGTGTAAAAGCAACCCCAGGTTGTTTCACAGATGTTTTGTTCTAGGAGAATGGAAAAAAACTTGTCGTTGTGGATTGGTGGACCACGCATGTCTGAGAAGTTGTGTCCTCATACCACAGTGGACATGAAGCTACAGAAAGCTTCAGAGCATCCTCGGGGACCCGTCTGTACCTGGCACTCGTGTCACTGCTGACAGCAGGATACAAAATCCATGGGGGGATCTCCTACCCGAGCCACACATTGACTCGTCGCAGCACTCAATCATGTATTTGCTAAATACCCCACCAAAGAAACCCCAAGGATCTCCAGCCAGCAGATCTATCGCCGCCTGCAACGCTTCCTCCACCCATCGACAAGACCAGCATGCTCATTACCAAAAGCATATAAGGCTTCTGCAGGCTCAAGACATCTCACAAACACATTTAATTAATTTTTCCAGCATGCAGGATGAGTAAACACACTATTGTTGATGCTGTCAGCTGCTTGATACAAGTCCCGGACCTCTTTCAGTTTCACTCAGAAATACTTTGACCTCTGTCAAAAATTCATTGACAATAAGGTCTCTCCGAGTAAATGTTTGCAGCAGCAACAAAAGAGGAGGTAATAGTATGCCTGCTATGCATACAAGAGGCACAATATTGGTTTAGATTTCTATGGTAATTTCTTCAGATACAGTATCAAGCATTGAAGACTTTTTAACTGCTGAATTACTGTAATATTTCTCCTAGGAAACCCCAAAATCTTGGTTCTGGATATAAAAACTCCTTAGATATATTTTTGTACCTAGTGAAAAGCCTAATCTTTATTTATTTATTTATTTATCTATCGCTACCGCGCTCGAAGGGAAGGGTGGCCAGCAGTCTGTGAAATTATTGTTTGCTTCTAAATGTAGTTACCACAGCTGAGGACTTAATACTTGGCTAATGCCCGCCATCCTTATTAACATAAATATTATAACAGGCAGGCGGGATGGAAGTCATACACGAGATAAGATCTTGTCTCTTTCTGCTGATATGATCTCAACACTAGTCAATTAAAACTGCTGGAGTATTTCGTAATCATTGTCATATCAAATTACCGCACCGATGCATACATTAAGTAGGAAAAGTTATTACATTACCGCGTGGGGCGAAAAGAAGGGCTAAAAGAATACTGCAGCACGAGTAGTTTATGGAGACATAAAAATTACGGTGGACAGTGTTATAGTTATTCCAAGGACCACTATAATTGTATAATAATTCTGTTTACACTTGTCCATCCTATTTTTCTTATAGGAAGTTATATATGAAATGATTCTACAGGACTGTTCGAGGGACTAAGATATAAACCCCAGGAGATTGTTTTTCCTTACTCTTACCCGTGGCACTTTACAATGTACTCTTCTTTGCAGAGGCTGGCTTCGGGTAGTCAATATAACATATTCCTATAAGACTGTCAGTAGGATTGGTAGGGTAATTTGCAGAGGTTTTGTGGATCTGCAAATTGAGAATCAGCCCTTGGAGGATTAAGGTTTCAAATTTAATTTTACGCTAATTCTAGGCATTTTTTGAAAAACGACAAGCTTGGCTTTACTACCTCATATACAACGTTATTTACTTCTCCTCGGGCTCTTTTTATTGTTTTGGGAGGATACCAAGCTAATGTAACACTGTCCTAACTGCTTAGCTGCATCGAGCGAGGCCATTTGCATGCGGCGCGCCTGACAATTAAGTGCTACACTGCAGAGTTCATCTCCAAATAATCCAGCACTCGGTATAAAGAAGTGCTGAGGCCTCATTCTGCTCCTCTTCGTCCCACTGAACGTCAGCTCACAGCACATGCTATGCCAAAGGCACATGGGTTTCACATCGAACCAGCCCCCTCCAAAAAAGATGTGCCCTTCCCAGCAATCAATTCCTTTTTATGACCCTTGGATAGTTGTCCTGTGTCACCAAGCACTAGCAGTTTGTGGTTTTAATTGGAAATATCTCCTAGAAAATCTGACCAGCATCGGGGTCCTGCTCTTGAGAAACGCTGCACAAACGCAAAGTTAAAGTTCTTGCCCCAAAAATCTCCAGCCTGAAACCTCAATAGCGT
Organism: Zapornia atra; assembly: GCA_013400835.1. NCBI lineage: Eukaryota > Metazoa > Chordata > Aves > Gruiformes > Rallidae > Zapornia > Zapornia atra. The sequence goes on along the minus strand of VZTU01014543.1, from coordinate 724,189 downwards.
CAAGCACCGAGGCCACACACCGTACACACTGTCTTATTTGCTGAAATAAATTGCAGATTTATTTTTTTTAAGAGAGGAAAAAAAACCCCAAAAACTGGAGAGCACTTGTAGAAATGAGTAAGGTTTCACCTGGCGATAAAGGTAGTTATGCTCCAGTAATGAGGAGAAAGGGAACTTGCTATCAAGAATTAATGAGATCACAAAGAACAGGCAGGGGAAGTGAACGTTTTTAAAATGTCCCTGCTGAACACCAGGAATAATAGAGTGAGAAAAAATGGAGTAGATCCCTGTGGTAAAAACTATTAGAGGCGGCGAATTATAAAACTATTAACCAGAATGTAACTCCCAATTAAAAGATGATTTAACACTGGAATCTGATGGATGAATTTTGATTAAATGGAGAACTATTAGGAGCCCTGGGAAATGGACTTCTCCTGCCAGTTCTAAAAGTTAAAAGGCAGTTTGATATAAAAATTTATAAATTAAGGTTAATTACTTTAAATAACATGGCTGGAAGCAATAAAAAGAAATTTATAATATTCTCTGGAGTTTTAGGAAAATAATATAGATATCCGCACCTCTCAATGGAAAATCGAATTAGCGTCCCCAAGTACAGGTCGACAAAGACAAAGGCAAAATAAACTGTCTGACAAAGGGGCTGCATGGGAAGCTGAACGGCTCGCAGCCTTTGATCTGCCAGCAGACTCTGTGTCCCTGCCACAGTGGCTCTCTTCTCGGGGTTTTTGTGCAGAGGAGCGGTGCTGCTTCACTTCAGCCTTTGAAACCCGCAGTGAGCATGCTGCAAACCGAGCGATGGATGCTGAAGATGTCCAAAGAGGCAGGCTGATCCTCCTGCCCTTGAAGGAAGGTGTGGCTCTCCAAGCAGGTAGGCAAAAAATTGATATCAGGTAACTGAATCTGTGATAGCAATGGGAGGGGAGATAGTAGCCCAAAGCCAGGTGGAGAAGCCCCTCTCTTCAGGACTCATGGTTGTTATTTATAAATCTTTAAATAATGTATGAAGTTACTTAGCCTGGACAAGGAACAGGCTTGTCTGGAGGTGCTGTGGGTCATTCAGCAATGTGGAGCCCAGGTCCAGCCAGACAACTCTCAAATGCATGGCAGGGATGCTTGGCTGAAGGTGGGTTACATCACATCACATCACGCCAGACCTTGTGGAATGCACTTTAATGTATGGAATGAAGTGTATTTGGGAGGTGAGGCACTTAGTTCAGCCTGAAGCTCCTTTATCCTTTCCCGTGGATCCCACGGAGGAGGTGGGGATTGAGGAAGAAAAGCATGTGTCCATGTCACTCCACATTACCTGCCTGGACTGGGTCATTCCCGGAGAAAATACAGAAGGCGGCAGAAGAGGAGAGGGTTTCTGTGACAGCCTCTTAGGACTTTTGTGCAGCCATTGCTGGGGAAGGTGACAGAGGAGGCATAAAGCCTGGAAGGTTTCCACATATCCCAAAGGCTTCCCAAGAAGCTGGAATCATTATACAGAGACATTCTCTGCTAATAGACATGTCTCCTTGTGCCCTCACTCCACTCTGACCTGGCTGGCAAGGGCTCTTCCTCTGAGCACCATAGAGTGGAGAAGAGAGTGTGTGTTAAACCACGGCCACTGGCCGGCTGCACCAGTTTCTGCAGGTCTGCAGTGCCAGGTTGCCAAGGAAGGCTCCTGCTCCTTTCCTGCGTATGCACCCCAGGCTCACGAACGCTCCCCTGGGAAGCGTGAAGCACGCTGCAGCTCAGTCCTGCACCTGGCTTATGAAGGGACAGATCTCTGCAGGCTGAGCTTGACCGTCTGAGCCAGACCCCAGATGTTTTCTGTCCCTCCCCTTCATGAGCACTTGGCCCTGGGGAAGGCTGAGGTGGAGGAAGCAGTTGTGCATCCCACGTTCTGCTGTTCACGCACTGGACATGTGCCCTCCAGATTGCTCGGAGGCTGGAGCCCTTCTGTGCCACTTGAACGGCTGTGCAGTTGCGTGCTTACCAAACTCTCCCTTCCCCAGCTTCTGTTCACTGCCTGTCCAGTGCACCTGGGCCTGTCCATTTGCGTACGCACACATGCTGTTTCAGCCTCCTCCTGTCACCTTCCTCCCTCAGTGTCTCCCAGGGAGGATTCTGTGTCTGTTCACTCATATCTAAACCCCGGGCACTGCCACGGCCATGCAGGCCAGCCTGTCCCTCCATGTGAGATACCACTCTTGTTCCACACCACGATCAGAGAAACCTCTTTGCTGAGCGAGCAATCTTTGCTGGTTTGCTGGTACCTTTGAGTGTTGACCCTTGAAATTTCCAACTCCTCCCTACCCCCTTCCCCACATGCACTGCTTCAGAGTCACCCCATGCCCCCCGCAGTCTTTGTCTTCCAGGCTTCCTTGCCCCAGCCCAGGGAAGCGCAGTGCTGCTCCTTTAAGGCTCGGTGCCTGTAAGTGATTACTCTTGGCTATCACTTTTTCTATATCAGACATGTCATGGTGAAGAATCTTCAACCTTGACTCTTACAGCTGCCCTAATTATAGGACATATTTTTGGTGCTGTGTCTTTATTCCTTTCCGTGCTGGCACTCTGACCCCGGTGCTTCCTCCGTCGCGCTTGTGTTAACAAGGTTGTCCATTCTACAGTTTCCTCACTCTGATTTGTAACTTGAAATTACCATATCTGGCTTTCACTCACTGACAACCGTCACTTTAAATAGGCCTTTTAAAGTTAATACGATGTCCATTCTAAAGTGGAGTATTACTTTTCAGTGATGTTAAATGAGCAATTTAAGGAGCTATAGGCTTTTCTTATAAGAAAAATTAAATTTTATCTGCCACTTAATTTATGAATAGGGCTAACCCTAAACAAATCTGTCATAAGCTGCTGCCATCCCTAAAAAAAAATAATAATACAAGAATAACTCTAGTTAATGGTGGTAAAATACAGATGAAATACACGAATTATTCATAAAAACATGTCTAGCTCACACTTTTTAGAGCCCCAGGTACATGCTGCAGCAGGAATACACTCCCTCTTAGGTCTTACCCAGTGATCTGAATGGATCCGTGGCCAATAGGGACAATATCCCTGACTGGGAAACGTTCAGTCAGTGCTATCATACATCAGTGGTGCCTCAGTAAGTAAACCAGCTTTTAACTTGCAGGTTCACACCCTGCCGAGTAAGGATATTTAGTCTGGCATGTCTTTTTTCCTGAGAGGGATGGAGTTCAGCTACTGTTGGAATGGGCTTTGTCCTGTTCCTTCAGTCACACAGATGATCCATGAGGAGCCTGCTCAACTTTGCTCCAAAACAGAAAAGAAGTCAGGCTGCTGAAGAGGAAGGGGATGATGATGATACTCATCCTCTGATGAAATCAGGGGAGCAGGAGCCGAGAGATCCATCCTGTGTCCATCACTCACACCCTGCTACACCATGCTCTCTCAGCAGGGGTTCAGAGCAATGCTTGGGAGCCTGATTGCTTCTGGAAGGCTCAGCTTCTATCCCTCCGCTTTCCACCACTGCCTAAGCGAGGCTGTAAATCTCCCCACGTCTCACTGCATTGCAAGACCAAGTTCCCTCCTGTTTGGCAAACAATGTGAAGAACAAATCCCCCTTCCCACAGAAAGTCCCCATCTCCAGCCGGCTCAAGCAGCTCCGAGCTGCTGGAGATTCAGTGCTCATGTGGGATCAACATGCTGGGCCTAATGTTTTTCCCCTGGCTTCTGAAAGGTCAGAACGGCAGTATATTGAATCTCTAAACATACTGATCACACAGCTCTGCTAGCTCACTAGAATCCATTAATATCCAAGATACTAGAAGGGAGAGGGGAAAAAAAGCCTTCCTCCATGAACTTAAATCAATTAGCTGGGACTAAAAAATGTAGATTCTTGTGGAAGAATAAAAAATGGAAAACACCGGGCCTCATTATCCTGTCCCTGAAGTGCCAGAGAGTAAAATTATCTTTCATGATGATGTTCTGCATTGATTAGTCAAACACGTAGGAAATCATATTAAAGATTTGACACCTGACATGGGATCAGAAGAGCTGTGGGCTGCAACAGCACATGCAAATGTTGTGGCGAAGTGGGATGTGCTTCAGCCAAAGGAAAGGAAGGCAGGAGAGTGTGGAAATACGATGGGAAGAAGAAAACTTGGGAAATTCCCTGTGGAAGAATCTTCTAGGTTTTAAGGCTCAGTTCAATAAAAAAATATAATAAATCTGTTTCTACAGAAGGTACTTCAAGAAGCTACATAATAATTTCCAGATCATTTCTTCTTTGGTTTTTTGTTCATTATCTTGTAGAACCCTGTAGAAGCTGATTAGATGCATTCAGGTTCAACAGGCAGAGTAAATTCGAGATGGCCACATGCAGAAATCAAGCACTCCTGGGGATGTGTTATCGAGGTCTTAGTTCCACAGTGACTTCACTGCAGATTCAGTTAAAAAATATAAATAAAGATAGAATGACTGAAAAGAAGTATTGCCCTAAAACAGAGGAGTAAGATCTACAGGTGGATTGTCACTGAACTTCAGAGAAGCCTCTGTGACTTAACGCCAGCCAAGACCAGGCTCTTGTAGTCTGCTCTGTAGTCAGGGCAGAAAAGGCTGATCCGATCACTTCACACCGAGGTGAAATCCTGGCCTTGCTGGAATCCACAGAGAAATCTCCATGATGCCTGTATCTGCAAACACCTCCACAATGAGCATCTGCCTCCTGCAACAGGATCATAAATCCCTGCAGCTCTTGTGTCCCGACTGCCTGCAGCACGTCAGTGAAAGACAGCTTTGTCTTCAGTGTCAGCCAGGTACCAGGGTAGAGGCAAACCAACCCCTGCACGGATAGAAGCTGTTCCTCTGAACTCCAAAGCTATCACAGTCCTAAAAGCAGGAAGGGGAAAGAAACAGCTTTTAGGTGTTTAAGTAGCACCACTGCCATAGCAAGTGATCTTGCCAGAATCAAGGATGGAGACACTCTGATGCTACAAGAATCTGCTGATTAATATTACAGCCCTTCAAACCAAGTAGCCTGCAAGAGTGGCTTTTCTCACAACTCTTTACTGGTGGCGAGGACCATAACGTGCGTGTCTCAGATCAAAATGCTGACTGCTTTCAAAACCAGATGAACCATTAGATGAAAACATCGTATAAAATTGTTATAGGCCTATGCTCTTATCAGTCAGCCACAATCAGCAGCTCTGGGATCTTCCAGCACTTCAGGGATAATTTCTACGTCAGTGTTAAATAAATTCCATGGCATGGATAACCTGAATTATTTGGCAGATTAGACTGCAGGAAGCATAGCAAACATTACTTAAAGCATTTTTAAAACTGCCATACAAAGTGCACTATAGTGACAAAATAGAGCAATATCTAATTAATATGCAGAAAAAACCTCAGTAGTTAAATAATTTTAACCACTTCCTTGCCACCGATTTTAAGGATGATGTGACAGAACACACCCTGCAGCCAGCAAAGCAGAAACACATCGTGGTTATATGATGAGGCTGCCAGGCGTGCAAGTCTCTAAGCAGAAGAAAACCACCCATCAGACTGAAGCTTCCCCACTCAAAATTGTGTTTTTTCTTGTTACTCTGACATTGCCATCACTTTATTCATTCAGCTCTCTCAGCACTGAGCTCTTTGCCTCAGGTTCTCTCTCATATTTCCATTGCCTTATGAACGTTTTTCCCCCTTCTGGACTATAGGAACCAAGAATTCTTATTGTAGGGCAAGACTCCAAACGTGATGTGGCCATTGCTCTAGCTGATATGTGCTCCACACTTCTTCCCATCACCCTACCATGTTCTGCCTTCACATTGTTGCTTCACAACATAAAGACTTGCTGCATGGCCACTCACCCATCGAAGGTCTGTGCTGCCTTCAGCAACGTTCTCAGCCATGCACTCGCAGTTCCCTCCATTGTTCTTTCCAAGAGGACTCATCCTTTCTTCCTTGGCTTCACTTCCATCTCATACTTGGCATTTAGACCTGGTGATGACCATCACAGTCTCTGGGCAATTTTCTGTGCAAGCGTTGGGAGAGCAGCAGCGCGGTTCTTGAGATGCTTTACGACCCCACGTGGCTGTATTCAGACTGGAACATTTGAACTCCAAACCGAACGATTGAACTCACATCAAAATTGCTGCTGACAGCCTAGCTAAATAAAAGACCTACTTTTCTAATCCCTGAGGCCAATACAAGAAACAGTGGTGAAGAAATGGATATTTTTCATCCATTTGGCTGCAGTGATCACCATTAAATTTGAACAAAAAGCTCAAAAGACCCATGTAGTGTCACCAAAAATCCTGGAGTGGGCTGTCAGATGGTAATAAATCACTTGGAAATGGCTTTATGGGTGGAATCATGAACTGATTTTGGAGCAAAAGTTTTACACGAAGTCACTGAGTTCTGGGGGGGAAGGAAAGTTTTGATTTTTCCCCTTCCTCCTTTTTCTCCTCTCGGCCTAGCCCACCCCATCCCACCAAGAAATTAATCAGGTTTGAGTGCCCAGTTTAAAACTTCTGGTGTGAAATTCTGCTTGTGTCATCCTGGAGTCAGGGGTGACCCACCAGTGTGAGAAAAGCAGCCTAAATTGACAGAAGATGGTTTTATGGGCACAAAGTTACCTAGAGCCGCTGACAAGTAGCCAATACAGCTGATGCACTTTCCTGGGCTGTTTAGACAAATGGTCCACATGATACAGTCCCACTGGCAGCTCCATGAGTAGTGAGGTAGCAGGAGGCAAGTACCGTATCCATATATTCACAGGTACCTCTAATGTACACAAAAATATATAATAAGCATCAGCAGTCTTCATTAGACTGCAACCAAGAATTATGGAGATCCTAACCTTGCAAGCCGAATAAATTATTGCTGGAGGATTATTATGTATTCTAACAATATCTAATGTACCTCTTTGTCTCTCATAAATTACAGGGCATCCTCTGACTTCTAGAATACACTTTGTCTCATGCATAGCCACTATATAGTCACCTTTTTTTTCCTACTCCAAATACAGACACAATAGAAACTCTAATCAGCATGGTCTTGCATAGAGATTTTAATAGCCGAGAAAAACGTACTTGTAGTCACACGTTCACTGGCCTGGTGTAACTATTTCAATTACCAAAGCAAATGACCACAATTTAAATGTGCTGATAAAAGGGAAGCTCATTTGCAGCCCGTATGTAAGAATATCATTATTAGCTACACACACACACCCCTGTTCACAGTTCCACGGGAATTTTATCATTGTACAAACTATCTCCACCTAGGCTACAGTAGAGTCTCCATGATCATTTGGCTTTCTGCCTTTCAGTCAAAAAATGGCCAATAGTGCCTGCTTCTGCATTGACTCATCCAACGTGGACTTAACAACAACTCCCAATCATGAGTCATCAAACTCAGCTCACTCCCGCAACCAAAGAAAAAGGAAAAAGAAAAACAATCCCTTGTATTTTAACACCTTCCACTCACCAACTATTAGAGATGACACCTAGCAAATCTCAGGCCCTAGTACTCTGCCTGTATCAGCACTGGCACTGGCTAAGCTAGCTGGTTTACATCAGGAAGTAGCTGATGATTTGCAAATTAGCAGAATTTGGTGCATTTGTTATTATTATCCAGACATTGAATAGCTGTTTCAAGGTTTCTAAATGTCTGGATATACCAAAGACACCGCAGACTTGGGAAGTTCTCTACTCCAGAGCCAGAGCTTTTATTGTCCATCTCTGCTGGGAAAGACATGAAAACTACACTTGGTTGTGAGCTGCATTAAATGCAGAGAAAGTGAAGATTACTTCTAAATGTCCTGTTACATTTGCAAGGCCACAAACCCAGATTTTGTTGCATTACTCTCCCAAATTCTTTCTGTTTCAGTTTCCTTTTGCCACAGACTGTCACACACATGTTCACATCCTTCTTTAATATGAAGAATCCAAGTAGGATATTGTGCATAAGCCTTTATGGGCTATATTTTTAATATATATTAGCAAGATGACGGATATCCTGAGTAGGCTGGTCAGGCAAAGCAAACGAAGACAAGAAATATTCTCAGGGTGTTATTGATTAACTGTTTTTCAGAACAGAGGGAATCATTTTTAACTGGTTTAAACTATGATGGACTCAAGTGGAAAATGCAAGCAGAGTTAGCAAGGAGCATAATTGACTGGGCATGGAACTAAGTAACCTCTCAGCATGCTGGAAGTGGTGGAGTGAGGGGGGTTACAGCCAGGGCTGCTCCGGACCCAAAGCCCTTTCTTCCCAAAGTGAACTCTGGCAGCAGCCAAAGACGACAACGACAACAAGTAAAGGGAGGGGGAAAAAAGGGAAAGGAAAAAAAAAAAAAAGGTCCAGCCACTCAGTTACATGATCTAAATTCTAATCAAACATCATTTAAAGCATGTTTTATTTCAGCCTCTGGAGAGATAGTCCCTCCTGACTCCTCACCATGGCAACCGGTGTCTCATTTCAGAAGTGTCATGCCACATTATCATCTTGCCGGCTCACACACTCCTGCCTGACAAGTTCTCTCTGCCCCTTGTGACAACCGTTCCAGGCTTATGCTGTTTATTTTTGGTGTCAGGCTGGCCCTGGCAGATTGAAAGGCAACCTCAACCCCTTGAACAACAAGCACCACACCCCACTTGGTGATAAGAGATGATTTGAGAAGATATTTGCTTACATGTGTATAAGCAATTTGCTGTATGATGAAGCCCCGGTGTGTCGGTGTGAATGCACGCATATGTATATGTGTGCAAAGGGGAAGGGAACGGAGAAGCGGAACGTTTCCTGAGAAAGCAAACAATTCATTTCAGATCCCAGGTAGTAGATTTCAATCATCAGATCCTGTTATTCACAGAGAACAATATGAAATATAGGCCAGAAAGGCGTCATGGGTACTCTCTCCTAAGAGACGGGAATGCAAAGCCAGACATTGTCTCTGCAAAATACCCTCGCTGCGTCCCTGCAGAGTGCTGCGAGACAGTGGCGCAGGCACTCCACGGAAGGAACGAGGACAAAACATAATACTCATTTGCCAAAGGAACACACTAGAGAGACGCTTTGGGTCAGACTCATCTCTGCTACTGTGGTGTCAATTTGGAGCAACATCATCACGACTGGCAATGAATTACTTGGGATCATCTGCAACTAGAATTCGAGAATCTCCACTCATATTCAAGTAACAGAGGCTGTTCATCACAGACAAAACTTCCTTTTAACTACATGCTTTGTACAGCCCCAACATAGGTAGGGCTATGTCAACAGCTGGGCTTCTTAGCGTAAGCACAATAACAATGCTGACTCTAATTATAAAAATACGTATTATGTTTGCTTTTTATAGTAAAGAAATAGTAGTATTTTTGACATTCATTTGACTGCTGAGACAGTGGCAGTAAAGCAGTGCTTCCTTCCATTCAAAAGATCCAGAATTATCATAAAATTTGTACGTATTTTCACCAGAGAGCCAAAAGAGCAACTTAAACCACTGAAAAATCAGCCAGTTGCTTGGGAACATTTTACTTAGGAGAAAAGCAGCAGTAAATATGTGTGATAAAGGACTTCTGTATTTCAGGTCATCTACAGACATTGGAGTTCCCATCCGCACATTTCATGGGGAGAACAGACAGCATCATCCTCGGTAAGTAGCCAAAAAGGCTTGATTTCTGCCAACTTCACTGTGGTATTTTCACACAAGTGGTCAGGAAGCTGGCTACTGACAATAGGCCACAAATACAACTGCTGCAGTGAGGTCTTTTTCCTGCTTAACACAGGTCATCAAACTTCTGTACCAATTTCTCTGGCTGTGTCTATCCGATCAGATAGCCAAACACTTCTAGCAAAGATCACCAGGCTGTGAATAGTATCTGCAGGCTTGGTGGTGGGAAGAATGATTCTAAAGTCAATCCATACGATGAGATGGTATAAAAAGAAAGTCTTGAATGACTTCTGTCTGAGATAGCCGTCACGACATGAGATGATGGTCTCTAAGAGATACAGTGGCTGGACAAGGACCTGGGTAAAACCAGCCCTGCTAGCACCAAGCAGGGGGAGATCAAACGCAGGGTTCACAAAGCTGGTACTCGCCATGCCTCACAAATTGTTCTCACCTTTTCAGAGCTGTGTGGTGGGAAAGGAGCCTATGATGGACGAACTGAGCATTGGAGAAGGTTGGAAGAGTCTGCAGCCTGGCACGGCACTGCAAAACAAGGTATAACAGCATTTAAAAGATGGCTGCAAGGCTTTTCGAACTGAAACAACCCAAAGCAGAGCTTCTCCACCACATGTTTATACCCTTGGAGGTATAAAGAAATAGCACATGCAATTTGTGGACAACGGCTATAAAGTTCACCTATGTAACCCCAAGACTGAATATCAGTTGGAGCCAGGGATGAAAATTCCCTTGAAAAAGTGAGACATGCTGGCATCACACAACTACGTGTCTACAGTTGTGCATTTAGTTTAGTTTACAGGCATTATCTCCTTGCACTCCTCTGGTCCTGGGAAAGGGGTGTGACTGTGCTTTACCAGAGAGCTTACATGGGTCAAAATGTAAACACAACTTGGCCCAGTTATCTCAGAGAAAGAATCGTAAATGGGGCAAAACCACACGATTAACCCAGATGCAATCTTTGATCAAGTAAGGAGCTAACTGGAAAACAGCTTTCATTAAAAACAAACAAAGCAATATGTTAATTTAATTTTTAATCCATTTTCCAGTAACCATACCATAGAAAGGGGCTTACAGTAGCAAGGCATCTGTAAACAAAATATGATCATCCCAAGACACACTAACGGCTTTTTACAGAGTTCATAAGAGTAGAGCACGTACATTTTTAAAACCATAAAATGAGGAGAATTAACATTGATTGTGGAGCGGCAATGAAACTCCAGAGTTGCAAGTCCCATCAAAAGCTATAAACACAGCAAAGGCTTTTCCAGAAAAAAGAAAGACAGAAGCAGCACCTGGGGAAGGCAGGCAGGCAGGGATGCCTGCACAGCGGCACTAGCCATGGGCTCAGTTCTGCCCCCAGCTGCACACCTGCACCACCCCATCCCGTAAGATTTCTCCGCTTCCATATGTGTGTACCTGGATGTACACGCGTGTCCCTAGAGATAGGATTTAACAACATACAGCTAATGGAAATGGACACCCATTGTAGCAAAACACCACACTGCCCTCCACCTTACTTTACACCCAGACTGTATATGTAAATAAAATGTTGGGGTTTTTTTTTTCTGCTGGAAGTGCCTGGGTATTTCTACCCACAGTCATGTGCACAGTCAAGTGCAAAAATACGTACACACACGCATGTGTTGCTACTATCACGTAACCCAGCCTGGGAGACTTCCATTCTCAAATGCCCCCATGAATATTGACCCACCTCTTCACAGGTATGAAACGTCCACTTCACACAACAACACCAATGATGGACTGTTGAAAGAGAACTCACGTTGTCTACATGGTCCACCTATTCATCTCTGCCCAGAAATCCTCCTTGTACCAGCACATGCTTTTTTATACTCCATTAATCACTGGTGTTCTTCAGCAAACAAGTGTCCTGGGGAAAGACTCAAAGACTGAAGGGAATTCAGTGTTGGCAACCAAATCCTGTATCTTTTTATTATATTTGCTCAGGCGTGTCTATATATGCAGCTGTACACCTACCTTCATAAAAACCTAACTGTGACAAAATAAATATTAATAATTCTGCTGTTTCTCTGTTTATGGTATTCTGTATCAGAAAGTGGGAAACAAACCAGCAAGCTCTCTAAAGTCGACATTATCAATCCAGGCCATGCAAACACTTCACCATTTTATAATCTCACATGTTGAATGAACATCATCGTTCCCTTTGGTGCCTTAAAATATCAGGTCCATAAAATGACTAAAAGGCAGAGCAGCAACGCTGCCTAAATCTAGGATTGCCTAGAACAGACATGAAAGCTGACAGGGACTTTGTTTCCCAGAAAAGCCTCTTCCCACCCCAGACACAGGCGATGGGCCCTTTACAGTCTCCCTAACTGAACAGCTAAGTTTTGATTTCTCACACTTGATATATCAGTTCTCTTTTTGCTTCCCCACTCCAGTGTATGGAGAGGACTGTGACTCAGTCCCCCTCACAGATGCCCACAAAGACACAATCGCACCTTCCTCTGAGAAGCGATGCTAATTTGCAAGTAAGTCTGAAGCCTCCAAGCTGCATCATTATAATTTGCACTCAATTGTTGCTTTGAATCTGCGGAACAGTGTTTACTGTGCGAAGTGCACAAGGGGCAAGTGAGACCCACCTTGTACGTGAGCTTCCCTGGGAGAAAAGCTGGCCAGGAACTAGAGTCGGCATCTCCTCATCGTGGAAGCAGCGTGCTCAGGGCAGGCAGCGGTGGCCAGATGCAACCTCAAGCCCCGAGCCATCCGGTGTGGATGCAGTTGTACCTCCTCGTCTGCCTGCAAAAAGAGGATGCCAGCAATTCATTTATTTCTTGCTTAGTCTTCCTATGCACTTCTCAGCAGCACAGGGAGGCTAAACAAGAAATACTGTGGGCCACTGAGGATGGGAATTAGAGGGAGAGAAATCCCTTGTATCGTCTGGTCTGTCCATTGCGGTAGTTGTTTTTAAATAATGGTGTATACGGCATGACAGATGCTGACAGACAGAAACTGGCTTTTCCAGGAAATGGATAGGGCTTTCCAGCGTTATCCTTTCAGAACAGCGTTAAAAAAAAAAAAAAGTAATAATAATAAAAAACGCCGCAGACCAACGTCACTGATGAAAAATACCAAATGAAAATATGAGCGTGGCTGCTAGGGGCTCTCCTTAGTTCAGAACACCAGGTTTACGACAAGGCTATAATTTTGCCAACTAATAAGATCAAATTGGTGGCAAAAGAGGGTGGGGGTAGTGGAAATAAAGTCGGAGCTTTGGGGAAGTGGAGGAAGGAGGCTGGTGAAAATGCTGATATTTACTTACTGTAAATGTTGAGCCTATAAAACCTTCTCTCACACAGCAGCCTAAAGTGCCAAGCAGACAACAACAATAGCATGCTTGAATGAAGTTGTATATTGTTTTGCAAAAGCGGCAGCTCACAGCAGAACTGAGATTAATAACAACCGTAGCTTCCTCGGTGTAAGTTACAAGCGCGCACCAACCCTCGCTGACAGTGTTCAGCCTGGCAAAGCCACCACTGCAGCACCAGGGCCCAGCCTGGCAAAGCCATTCCTGCAGCACCGGAGCCGCTGTCTCCCTGCATGTTGCCATCTCTGGCTTGGTTGGGTTGGTGGGTTTTTGTTTTCAAGCCCAAGTGGAAAGGGAATGAATTTCTGGAGTGCAGCCCAGTCAACAAACACCAGGCAGTTCCTTGGAGACAAAAGAATTCACCTCTCAAATAAAAACCTCTTGCATATCTCTCCTGAGAGGAGATATTTGCGAGGAACCAGGGGCATCTTGTTTAGGTGCATTTCTTGCTGGACTCTGCCTGGGGATCTCTAGGATCCCAGAATAGGAACCCCAGCTGCTTGTAAATGTACTTATTTGGGGGTAGAAGTTCTTTCGGATGTCCCCGCACCTTTCCACTTCGTGGGCAAAGCGAGGCGGCAATCCCCCCGCTCAGGATCCCTCCGGAGGAGCCCGCAGCAAGGCGTGGGGCCTCCCCACCACGGCCATGCCCGCCTCCCCTCGGCCCGGACCCTCTGCCGGCTCCGAGGGGCAGCCGCCTGCGGGGAGGGACTCGGGGCCGCGTTCGCACGGGATCCTTCGTTAATTGCTGTTTGTGTTTATTAATGAGGTGCGGAGCAGCCTCTAGCGGCCGGCACCGGATCAACCACAAGCCGGCGGCTCCCTCCAAGCGGGCCCGCAAGCTGAGGGGAGCGGCGGCCTCTCCCCCTCCGTCTCTCCCTCCCTCTCTCCCCCTCAGGGCCGCCTTTCTCTGCCGCCAAAGAGCTGCCTCGCCCCTCAGCAGCCGGGCAGTGCCGTGGCGGGGTACATGGTAGCCGCCGTGTCCACACGGTGCCCGTTTGATGGGCGCAGAGTGACGATCCCCTCACAAGGATCCCCTCCACCCAGGACTTTACTTGAGGAAGACGGACTCAGAAGCTCAGCCACGTTTATCCTCCCCGTTGTGGTGCTGTGCCATCTACGAGGCCGTGCCCCGAGGGCAGATGTGGCATCTTTTCCTCATTGCCTCCTATCAGAGGCACTAATTAATCAGTCATGGGTATCCGGGGGTCTTACAGGCAGCACAGCTGGGGGCAGCTGTCCCCTCACCAAATGCGGCTGGCTGAGCAGCCAGGGTGCTCCCTCACTGGCAGCAGAAGCTGTGGAGCAGCGAGGGATGTTTTTCTGGTTCACCTTCCCTTCGATTTAGGCCTTTCAAGCTCCGAGGAAGGCCCCCATGTAGCCCCACAGGCCAGCATACCTCCTGCAACTGCTCACCCCACCTGTCCCTGCCACTTTCTGAGGCATTCCCGGGACCTTCAGATTCATCCTCAAAAACATGAACAAACCTGGGCTTGCAGGAGCGAAGGGCTAGGTATGGGGCAAGGTAGCAGCTTGGCACAGGCGAGCAGCAAGGTACACAGCTCTTGTCGAGGCTGGTTGCAAACACAGATCCAGGCTCCCATTTTGTTCCTCTGTAGAAGAACAGGCAGTTTTCCTAGAACAGAGAGATGATTTAGTAGGCAAAGTCATTCCTGCAGCTCCCATTATTGGTTTACTCCAGGCAAGATGACGGGTCCTTTAAAGCTGTTTAGATACCAAAGACATGGGCATCAGACAGCTGGAGAGAACCAAAATCCTGTTATCTTCCCCCTAAACACTGAAGTTGTTGAAGAGCAGTTTCCTCCCTGTTAACCATTAGAAAGTCTGATGCACTGTTTACTGGCAGCTGTTTATCTTGCACTTACCTTCTTCAGGGACGTTTAGAACTTTGATTAATTAAGAGTATCCGATCCGTGCTTGGGTTGAACTTGTGCTCACTGGTTGCCTAGCCAGGCCAGGCACCCTCAAACCCTTGTAGCATTTGTTCCCTTCCTCTTGTCTCTGAACTGTGCTTCCTTCAGTTAAATTCAGTTTAATAGTTACTTTATCTTGTGTCCTGAAGTTCCTTCAGCACCAGACCTTCTCCCCGCTCACAGCCAGGGCAGTACAAGCCTGTGCATCCTCACAGGGAGCTCAGTTGTGAAGACACACCAGCCCAGTGCTCAACCAGGCACCTGCACATCCCACACTTGCCACTTTTACTCCAGATTACGCTTCTCATCTGTTGTTATATCCAACCTTTCCTGCCACTGCAGAAGTTATATCTTTTGGCTTTCCCAGGCCTATGATTTGCATTAATTCCTCAGAAAGCCTCTGTCAGTTTTCTTCTGCCTTTATTGGCAAAGCTTCCAATTCTTTAATCCTTGATGGTTTTCCTTGATTAAGATCATAATTTATTTCCCTCCTGCAATCCCAGATTAAAATACACGTTGGTCTCTCAGCCATGCAAGGTACCTTCCTCTGTACCACCGGCTTTCATTTCTGGAAAGCTTCCTCACACCTCCAGCAGTGACACTTGGAGGAACCTCTCCATTACCGGTCTTCAAAGAAGTTCTCATTGCCCTCAACAAGAGTCTTCCTGCTTTTTTGCTGACTCAGCTCAAAATCCTGAAAGGGATTTGACGTGGACCACATGCTTTCAGGGGTTTTTAACACTCTTAATTTCTCCATCACCCCTGCTCAGTTTCCCTCAATATTTCTTCTTTATGCAAAAGGAAATTTATCTTCCATTCTGGCATCTGCCCTGCTACCCGCCTTTGTGAACACGAAGGCAAAACTGTCAGGGATTTTTATTTTTTTTCCTTACACAATGTCTATCAATAACTCTCAGCAGCTTTTAGAGTCTTTCTATTGCTGATCTATTCTATTCCTTTGGCCCATGCCACATTTCTTATTATTTATTATAACCATTTTCCCAGCCTTCCCTTCATTTCCGAAAACAGCTCAACTTGTCACTTCTTCTGCTTCTTCCTTCATTCTGTATTTGCCAGTTCGGGACCAAACGTTGGCACATCCCTGTTCCTCCCCACAGGTAGGGCTGCAGAAGCTCCCAGGTGGGAGATTTCAAAGGCTGGCAGGACTCAGACAGTTTTGATTCTATAGGTATATGACGCACGGGAGGGACAGCAGCAGCGACCTTGCATTGACTGCAAATGTCACTGCCCATTTTACACCAAGTGTATTTATCACACTACAGTATCATATATATTGCCTTTTTAATACACACCCTTGTATATTTTCTACTTCCTTCCATTTTATTCTGATTTTCTTCCAACTTTCTGCTTGCTTTTTTCCAGGAAAAATCCTCTCTGTCCCCTTTCCTGAAACTCGGTTTATTTTTGTGATGGCAATCACAGATTGTCCTTTCTACCTCTCATCAGCATAAAGCACCAAACAGAATGAAACCACAACCAGGAGTTTCTGTTTAATCACAATACACACTGTAACAGCTCTAAAAACCTCTGAACCTTCATAATTATTGCTCCCATCCATCTCAGCAGAGTTGCACAAGGAAAAGGTTTAGCTCTTGAATTTAAAGTCAGATACCTAAGCAAATAAATTGTTCCTTTTACCTGGAAGCAAAGATTGCCCTCACCTATGTAAACAAAATCCCTTGCTCCAGGACAATTTCAGGGTTTTTTTCTAGCTGCCACTCCCAGTGAGATCTTTGGAAACCCTTTTGTATTTTTATTTTTGTTCTTTTTTTCCTGTTATCCTCACCTGAAGTTGTTCTCAGCCCATCTCTGATTTTCAGTTAGCTGCGACCACCTTAACTCCTAGAAAAGTAAGCGCCAAGACGCCACAGCCCCTAGGGTCAAAGTAGAAATGCTCTTTATTTATAGGGAGCACATTTAACTGTCATGCAGTTCCTGCCCATTTTTTTTTGTCACCATTATTAATAGGTTTCTCCAGTCATCCCTGCCTCTCTGACCGTGCTCGGCTGCTGAGGATGCGCAGCACCACCCTGGACACTGTGGGACAAGGGAACCAATAAAAAGACATTCATGAAAATGACCGTTTCAAGGGAGATAAAATATCATTATGTGAAATGGATTTGCTGGCACTCCTCACCAAATTTAGCACCTATTAAATTACAGAAAATGTTATTCCTCTTATACAGAAAAGTCTGAAACTTTCCCTCAAAAGATATATTTTATTAAGTGGGGCTTAAATGTAGGGTTTTTTCCCCTGTGAGAAATTTCCACGTATGAATTTTCTTAGAGATACAACAGGCTCTCGTTCTACTAAAAATTTTATTGATCAAACAGGACAACACTTCCCCTTCCCTACAGCACAGGAATTATTTCCCTCCCAAAGTGACACAGCTTTTTTTTATCAACAGGACACCCTACCTGAAGTGAACCTGCGAAAATACTGCTGTGCCTCCTGAGCATGATCCGTCTAAATCCTGTCCCCAGGCTTTTTCCTACTACATTTTCCAAACTCTGTGTCTCCTCACTGGCCTTGTCCAGTGCACTGTTAAAGGGGGTTAGTGTGGGATGGCCTGATCAGAGTTGTTGGAAGGGTTGGGAATTTTAACTTCCCCAAGCCAGCACTGGGGGAAGACCAGAGGCTGCAGAAGCATTCAGTGAGTCCATCATTAAACTTCCCCTGGCCAGGTGGTCAGGGCATGAGAGGCCAAACTAATTAAACAGCACATCAACACACCAAAGGAGTCAGGGTAGTTGAGGGAGGGAGGGAGGAAGGAAGGAAGGAAAAGTGGAAAGGGAAGGAAAAGGAAGGAAGGAAACATGACCTTTCAGGTCAGAACTGAAGCACACTTG
Organism: Zapornia atra; assembly: GCA_013400835.1. Taxonomy (NCBI): domain Eukaryota; kingdom Metazoa; phylum Chordata; class Aves; order Gruiformes; family Rallidae; genus Zapornia; species Zapornia atra. The sequence continues at coordinate 706,374 of VZTU01014543.1, read as the reverse complement.
CAGGAAAACTCTCTACAGGTGCCTAAAAGGAACCTATGCTACAGATTCCCAGCAGATGCTGTTGTACATCCCGGAGGCAAACATGGAGGGGAAACTGGAGAAGGACTGACCCCGTTTGATCACTGGGCATGTAAAGAGTGGAAGAGAGTGGATGCACCTCTGCAACCGTGGGGTTTTTTTCCTCTTCCTTTTTAACATTAAGAAACTTTGAAACACCTGCAGTGGGAAACAAAAGGTTAATTAAAAAGAACCCCAGTCTTTGCACTAAACCGATTGCTGGGATTCCTGCCAGCCTGGGAAGGTTAAAGAGCTCAAGCATGCGTGGGCTGCGGGGGGAATGGCTAAAATTTACAGCTAGCTCCCTGGAAAGTCACAGTTCAGCTGTTCTCCCGGAGCAGGTGCTCATGGGAGCGGGCCTGTCCCTTTCAAAGCGTGAAGATTGATGAAGCCTTCGCTCTCACCAACTGTAAATATACAACCAGCCTTGTCAGAGCAGGTTTGTAACATCACTTGCTGACAGCAAGAAATTTTTTTTAACCTCCTAAACACACACACACACATGCCTACCCCACACAGACTCACACACACACAAAAGTACAAAAAACCACCCCCAACCTAACCCCCAAAAAAAAGGCTTTTCCCAAGAACCAGAGGAAAGCAATAAATTCCCAGTGATGGGAAAGGCATTTCTGTTTTCCCTGCACAGAGAGGCAATAGACAAAGGACATGCACAGGGTGATTTGATCCTGTCCTTCAGAAAACAAGGAACATCTTCCTTGGGCTCTGCATTTTATGGCCAAGTCCTGCAAGGCGGCTCAGGCTCTTCAGCAAGAGACCCAACATGGGAGCCTGGCTTAAATCAGCAGGGCCGCATTGCTGCCACCCACGGAGCTGGAGGACGAATGGCTTTAAGAGATGTTACTGCTAAAATAACTGTTTGACTCCACCCCAGTGCCTGCTAGCTGGAGACTTCATAATGACTTACAGGTAGGAATTACCAATTCTTTGCAGCCACACTTCATAAAGTTCAACACACTTGTATTTAGATTGGGATTTCCAAGGAGGCCTGGGAGAGTCCCTTCTCTCTCTGAGGGAATATGGGCTGCCTAGGGGGAGCAGGTCTCCCAAGGGAACCAGAGAGATGGGGAAAGGGTCAAGCAGCACAGCAAAGCGATGGCACAAGTGCCTGGGCTCTCAGCCTTGGGATCTCCCTTTCTGCTTTTAATGTCACATGTGATACAAACCCAAGCTCTCCTTGCTCATCATTAGTGGGTTAGTTTCTTGAAGGCACCACAGCAGAGGTGAGTGCTCCGAGTGTGTTCACCAGGAGGAGACTGGCCTTAGGATGGGTGGGTTGTGCCTGGATAATCCGGCAAAAGACTGAACAGCACCTTGCAGGCACAGCTCTTGAGGGGAGATGCAGGGTAGGATGGAGCCCCATCCACAGCAGAGACAGAGCTGCAGCGCAGAGGCGGCTGCTTCTCCATAGAGAACATTATTTCCCCTAAGAACATTGAGGAGTCATGGGCAAACCTAGCAGGAAAGAACAGGATTGGCAAAGCCTCCCCAAAGCCCATGGAAACCAGACAGTGAATTCGCTCCTGACTTCAGCAGCTGAACTCCTTGGATGATTGGAAGCAGAATTAATATTCTTGTGTGAGTTTATTGTCCTGTCCCAGAATTCATTTTTAGCATCACAGTCAGTTTAACTAAAATAATTCTGCAGCATCCTTTACTCGCTTCTTTCCCAAGGAAATTCTTTCTGTGTTATCATTTCTCTAAGGCAAAATTTCAGGGTAATAGAAAATGTTTAGCCTAATTTCCTAAATTTCAGTTTGATGTTACCTTTGCAGTGTGGAGGGATTAAATTGGTTGTTTCAGGAAACAGCAATACCTCCCAACTACCCCAAAATTTTACCTTGGAAAATCATCGGGGTTTGGTTGGTGAGGTTTTTGGCTTCGTTTTTGCTCCACTGCTTTTGTTTCACTCCTTTCTCCTGCTTGTTATTAGTAGGTTAGCACGAGACTGCCCTTCCCTAGGGCTCAAATATATATATATCTCCCCAGTGCTCTTAGGCAAAACTAGGCTTTGGATAATTTCTTCAAATTTAAAAAAAAAACCCTTTGGTTATCTCTTTCTACAAGAGAAAGGAATTCCCAACACACCTAACAGAAACCTCCCACAGACCTACCTTGCACATAGACTTGTCCAGGATAAAATTAATTTGCATTTCCTTCCAGACACTTCAAGAATGACCACATCTCTGGAAAAAAAATCACACAACTCAGTGTTTGCAAACTGTCACATTCTTCCTTTTGCTGGCGTTACATCTCTCCTCTCCAATTCGTTGACTGACGTGGCTGTTTGAATTGCTAACACTCCGTGATGAGGACTGTCACTGTCATTTCTGCTGTGTTTACCCGGCACTGCTCACAACAGGGTTCCCCTCCCCTGCGTGGTCCCTCACGCTATGGTACGTGCTAATAAATAGTAAGAGGAAAAAGGTACTTCCCTCTTTTGAGCAGCAGAAATATAACAATCCTGATGAATAGGCCGGGGACTGGGAATGTTTCCAGAAGCTATAAGGAAAAAAAAAGAGAAGTAATTTATTGCAGGTGCTAAAAATACATCATATACCTGTGAATACAGGTGACCATCACTTGCTGAAACGACTGGCGCTGTCCTTGGAGGGAAGAGACCACGAAGGTCTCTTCCTACTGCAGTGAAGAAGCAAACAGCAAAGTCCTTCCTCAGTTTTGGGAAGGGAGGGCATTGACGTGTGCTTGCATTATACCTCACTGTAGACCTGAAAAGCAGAGCTAGCCCAAACATGCGATTTGATTTTCTCAATAAAATAAAATTTAATAAATAAAATAAAACGTCCCACGAGATCTAAAATGATTACAGCAGTTCTTCTGTTGGGTTCATTGTCACCCTTCAAAGTGCATTGCCAACCTCCTCTGGTTTTATTTTGCTTTTCCTTTCACCAAACTCCGCTTGCTGACATTTCAAGCCCACGGTTATTTGCCTGTTTCTGCCCCATCTGTTACCCCCAGATTCCCCTTTGCCACCCCGCAGCTGGGAGAGGCTGGGGCTCTCCCTCTCCTCTGGAGGGGGGCAGTCGGAGGTTGCGGGTGGCATGCACTGCCTTTCACACACGTGTAAGACATCCCAAGACACTGCTCTTCCTCACCTCTGTTTGTTCACACCTCTGGGATCAAGCTGTTGTCACTCATGCCTGTCTGATCCTTCCTCCCCTAGTAGCAGAGCTCCCCTGAGTTTCTAGGGCTTTCAACCAAGCCACATTCCTAGATGCTTTTTTCAGGAGCCTAAATCAACTGAGGTTTTTTTTAGGGCTGCCACACTTTCCATCAGACCAAACAACCTGCTTTCATTTGCTCATTTCAGCCGAGACATTGGGGAGAGGGTGGCCAAGCACCATCTCTCATCCCCTCCCTCACTCAACTCCCCATTCAGAATTGCTTCCCAAAACCCAAGCCACCATTCCCCCACCCACCTCTCCCACCCAGGGAAACACCCAGTGTTACAAACTTCTCTGGCTGGGAGGATCTGATTATTTTTATGGAAATTTGCTCCAAGTTCAGAAGTGGATCAATGACAATTTCTCAGGCTGGCTCCATTTTGCGAACCAAAATTGACTTCTGGAGAAGCTGCTCAATTTCCCAGCTTTCCCTCCCCAGAAAACAGATTATTACAGAGGGTGGGGGTGATATAATTCAGCTCCAAATAGGTTCTGGGCCTATTAGACCCCAATATAAAACTCACCTAGGCTCCAGGGAAAACAGGACAGCTCGCCGCACACCCTGCTCCTTCACACCCGAGAGAGATGGGAGTGAATCCATTTGCTAATACTCCATACACCACACAGATATAAACGGCAGCTCAACACACAACACTGGAGAGACTCATTTTGAGCAATTTAGTTCAGCTGTTCCTTTTCCGAGCTCCCCAGTTTGCCTTATTTCCACTGCCCAATCCTGCCACTTCTTTGCTTTCCGCATTGTCTTGCTGTCTGCCTGTCTCTCTCCTTTCCATTTGTGTTTGAACAGACTTCTCTTCTCCTTCAAAGGTCTTTCATTTGTGAGCAAGTCCCTTTTTCCCCTTCACCCATCACTTGCCAGCCTTCTGCATTGCCCTGGGACCATGGAAGCGGCAACTCACCAATTTCTCTGCACTGAGCACCTTCCCAGCGCCAAGGAGCTTCTGGGCCTTTCTCCCCAGTGTGAGCTGGATCAGACCCACATGGGAGGTGCACAGCCCCCAGGACAGGCTGACAAAGCTTTTCTCATTTCTGTCCCCCCCATGCAGTTCTACAGCATTCAGTTTGTACCCGTGGGCTCTTTCGGCACCGTGTTTATCCTGGAGAAACATGACTTGTCTTCCATTTAGCACCACAGCTCCTATCATTTAATTGAATGGGAGAAGGTAGCACAGTGCTTAAAGCATGGCTGTACAGTCTGTCATCGTGCCAGTGCCGCGTATGCTGCCCTGGGCTTCTCTCTGGGTCAGCTTTGATTATCCACCCCCCTGGCACTTTTGCTCCTGCCTGACAGTCACCGCAGGGCACAGCCAACACCCCAGCCTGGTGTCACCACAGACTTAATGGGGCTGGGCATGGGAGGAGGAACAAACCCAACAACCAGAACAGTCAGACGCAGTGATCTCACATTTCATGGTCTGTCTGTGATGCAGCAAGTCACCCCGGATGCCTTCTTGGCCTCCGGCCATCCCCAATGGCACAGCATAGTGACACTTGGATGCACCCAAACGTTACCCTGCCCCATGGCAAAGGTCCCTGCACCCCCTCTGCCATCTGGGAAGAGTGGGGCAACCTCTTCCACCTAATTTTTAAGGAGAAAGCCAGACTTTCTCTTCTCCAGAGCGGGATCTACCTGCAGAGCGTCTTGTGTCACAGGAGAACTGTTTATTTTTCCCAAAGCTCTGTGGAACAAATACTTAACCAGGCGCCAGTTTTTTCATGCTCCCTTATATAAGTCAGGGCCTGAGTCCCTCTTAGCAGAGCCAAGTGACTGTAGCAAACACAAGCCCTCTAGCCTTTCACGCCCTATGTTAAAATCATCCAAGATTCAGGCTATTAATGCAAATTCCTGGCTTCAGGTTAGCACAGTGCAGCGCTGTCGGCAAGGCCTCCATAAAGAGGCTTTTAATTTAGCTCTAATAGGGAGGTTATTGTATGTTAAATAAATACTAATTGATTATTTAATATATATGCATTGAGGGTTAACTGCTATGTAATGAGCTCCTTTCCATTAGAGGAGCTGCTCAACGTCAATTAATATGGGGTTCATAATCAATTGATATTTAACATGCCCTGTTTAGACTGAACGGGTCAGCGTTTCTGAAGTGGCCGATGCCAACAGTTTCTTTTAAAAAAACATTTGTGGGAAGATTTACAGCAGGACGGGAAGTTATGAATGGATTAAAAGCTCAGCAAGTTGTCTCCACAGAACTGTATGCAGCAGGGTTGGACTCGATGATCTTAAAGGTCTCTTCTAACAGAAGTGATTCTGTGATTCTAGGGTTAGGGGTCAATCTGCCTGATGCCAAGAGCCACACGTACCAGAAACCTCCAGAAAGGGGAAAGGGAGCCACGTTCCCTTAACTTCTGTGGGACCTGGATTATATATTTTTTCTATAGTTTCCCAGAAAATGTGCCTTACCATTTCAAAGATTCCACAGCTATGCTGTCTCCTTATCCAGAACACAAAGCAGTATATGTCACAGAGCTGGGCTTGGCCCTTGCGTGATTCTGGCTTTACTGTCCAGTTGTACTTTGATATGTGCTGGAGATGGGGATAGGCAGCGCCCCGTTTGGAAATGACTGCAAGATAAATACCGGGGATGAGATTTTCAAGGATGGCCAGGGGATTTAGATGCACAGCTTCCATTTATTTTAATAAGCATCATGTCTACAAATCTCCCAACTGCCTTTTTAAATGTCTAATGGCTCAGGCTTTATTCCCTTTGCCTCTCCTCCCCAAACACACACAAATAAATCACGCGCAAGCTGTTTGTCGTGTACACCAGGGAGAAAACAAGGAAGTTTCTAATGAAAGGAGTGATCATAATGCATTTACAACCATTATCTAACACTATTTCTTCTCTAATTTCCTTACTGGCAGCTTTCAGGCACTTTTCATGATGTGGCAGAGTTTCGTTTTTGCATCTCTCAAAGGGAATGTGCATGGAACTCTATGATCCTTGGGACCCCTTCCAACCCAGACCAGTCTATGATTCTATGGAAGCATGGGATCTTTTCCCATCCAAGAGCATCCTTTCCAGGTTTGCCCTCTCCTGTACCCACCTAGACCCCTGCACCTGAACAGCCCACTCCAGAAGCTAGCTGCTTCCTGGAAGCATTACTGTATTTCTAATCAGCAGGGCTGGCTGCAGGTTGATGGGTTCCCGTTTCGGTGTTCTCACTCTGGCATGCAACGGCACTCATTAAAGACAAATCGATCACTTTGCCATTGTGGTCAGCGGGTCGTCTTACCGATGCTGAAAACGGGTCAGTCTGTACGGATTGTATAACTGATACTAACACCACAGCCTAAATCCTAGCCTAGACACAGTCACCATCTCCCACGTTCGCTAAGTGTGGGTGGTTTCAGCAGTAAAAGACTGTGTGGAGCAGATGAAGGCATGGAAATGCCTCCTCTTGCTGCGCTGGTCCAAGACCAAGACATCGGAGCTCAAAGCATCGGCGCAGCTTTCAGGCAGTGTTATGATGCAGATGGTAGAGATGAAGAAAGAACAAAGGGGAGTATGTGGCCAGATCACGGTTTGGAGTCTATGGGCTGATTTATATCATCTGAGGATATGGCCTGGTTAGATCTAATTTTAATATCCTTGACAAATTCCCTTTAACAGCAAACTGTCAAAAGGGAATCCTTCCTCCGCCCCTCATCCTCCCATCTCCATGAGCTGCTCCCTGCGACAGCACCGTTCTCCAGCAGTAATTGGCAGTATCATTCTATTATCACTTATTCTAAGGCCTGAGGATTTCATTCCATGCAATTTTCCTGTTGTACAAATTCACGTCTATCAGTTTAACACACGTGTCCGTCCCCTGCGAGTGCCCGCGTCTGTGTCTGGGAAGGAAAACGGTACTTAAACCTGAAAGGGCCATTGTCTTATAGAAAATCTTAAGGAAGCAAAAGAGCTAATTACTGATGACATGGAGTTGTGACTTGCGGGAGGAGGTGCCTCTGGCATCTCCAGCAAACAGACTCGATTCCCCTTATAAGCATTTTAAATGGATGATGATCCTAATGAACTTAATAGCATCACTATCCAAGGACAGCATCAACTCATTGCCATCCTGCATTTTGCAGAAATAGCTTCTCTTTAAATAGCGCGCCCCTGCTTTGAACAGTAATGGTTTTTAAAAGTGTCTTAGCACACAAAGGCAAAATCTTTTTTGAAACAGGGTGGAATTGGTTGGTGATTATCACTGAAAAGCTGGCAGCCACCAGCTAACCTTCTAACAATGAAATATGGGAATTTACCTTCATGCTTCAATGCTTGCTATTCAGCTGTCTACCAGGGTCTAAATCAATGATTCTACACCCTCCACTCAAGGTTTCTCTTTCAAATGCTGCAGATATGACCTTAAGTTCATCATCTAAACAATGCAGTTCACGTTTAATTTCATTAATCTAAGATCTTCCATAAAATTGCAATATGGCACCATACCTTTCAAGTACCTTCATTAAAATCCATGTTATTTCTAAATCCTATGCATATCTATGAGGTCATACACTGTTTTATTAAAATGGATTTTTGAAAGGCTCAGCTCTTTTATCACCAATTGTCATAAGGTAGTTTACAATAAAAAAAAAAATTTAAAATAAGGAATCCTCTCCTATTGCTTTGGTAAAGAACAGAGCATCCCTTTCCACAAATTACCACCTTCCCTAATTTTCAGCTTTTTCCCAGGGATTTTAACATTTGGAAGGGAAATAAATAAATAAATTAATAAACTTGCCTTGTTCATGTGTTTTCTGCTGTTTACTCTGCCTACTGCCGTTGCTGCTGACATGTGCCACGCTGTTTGGATCCAGTGGACAGCATTCCCAAGATCTGCCCCCACACATCTGCATGGCAGCACGTTCTCAAGCCACCCGTGCAACCTTTTTTTGCTACTATTCTTAGAAAAATATGCTGGCACAAGTTTATTTTTCTAGTACATCCCTTTGCCTGTCTCTGGTCTGTGTTATGTATTACTGGGCATAGCATTAACACTTTGGGAGGTCAGTTAGGAGCAGGGACATCATGACAGTAGACGCCAAGAGCACAAAAGACACATCCTGCCCAGCAAAGCTTCCTCCCTCAGCACATCCTACCCATTTAGATCAGAAGATATTCAAAGGAACACATTTTCTTCCTTATTTTGTGCTTGCAGCAGTGAAGTTCTTAGGCCTGTGCTCATACATAGTCATAATAGCAGTAATGCCAAATAAATGCTCATCTTCCTAGTAAGTGTGCTCTGAGATGGGCCCCTAACATCCTGATCCTGCCAAAGCCCCCCTGCCCTGCTGCCTTCCCACATCCCAGACTCCCATAGACTCCAGACCGTGCTCCACACCACTTGCTCTTGACAGAATTATTTCCAGCATCATACTGCCGACACCTGAGCTTACCTGAGCCATGCTTGACGCTGGGTGTTTGCAGAACCACCACATACACCACCACCCCCCACACCCCCGACTCCACCCCCCCTCCGCCCCC
>VZTU01014543.1:682366-697570 GCA_013400835.1 Zapornia atra | reverse complement strand
AGCAACATCACAGCAGGGAATGAAGGAGGGGGCTGGGCTCCCTTGGGAAGCATCTCGGAGGTGATACACATTCCCAGCCTTCCACAGGAGTTGCGGGTTCTGCCTCTATTAGCACTCAGTTTGCTCCTTTCCTGTAACGAAGAACAAAATAAAGGTGCTACGCTCTGCCGTTCATTGCGAAGCCACCAAAATCCGCTTCCATGAAGGATCGAAGCAACAACATTCCTTGAAACAAGGATGTCTTGTGTGTCTCCCCATGAGCTGGGGAGAAAAGCCTGCAAGCAGAAATCTCCCAGAGCTTCGCAGAGTCCTGGGAATACCTGCCTTGCTTTGAAGGGAGACAGCCCGCATGGGTGCAGAGGTACCCAAGATGCTGTGAGGAAGCACTCAGTAAGTCAGGCTTTAAATCTGGTTCCTCCTGACACACAGGGGCAAACCTGAATAGTGATGCTGCCTTCCTACCCTGGGCAGTCGCTGGGCTGGGGGACAGCTCTGGGGTATGTGGGCACGAGTTCCAACCGCCCATGAGTTCCCCAGGCTTCCCTGTGCTTCTGCTTGCTTCCACCAGTATAAGTCAGCGAGGCTGGAGCCTGCTGAAGCCACCAGAAGACTTCTCTGCATGTATGGGCTTGGTTTAGACCCCACGCTTTAATTAAATGCCAGTGAAGCTGCATTGAAGCAACCATTGCTCGCTGCTTAATTAAGCTTAAACATAAGTTCGGCACCCGCCCTATCCATCTCTTCTGGAAAACAAATCCACCTTAGTGCTAAACAGAAATAGATCCCTGGCAAAATCCAGTGCAAACACTCCAGTATTTAGATTTTTCACGGTGTAAGGGACACACACACAATGATATCTGTGCCCAAAGAGGAATAATGTTCTACCCAGTTTCCATCTCTTAAGCAGGACATCAAGCAGCCTAAAGAGACAAAGTGGTCCCACGGTCCTTCCCCCATCCCCTGCACTATTTCACTGATGCTCCAGCAGAAGACATCAAGACGCTGCTATTGAGATGTCATTTGTGACAAACCTTCCACAGTTAATGCTGGTTGATGACTTCAACCTCGCCTTCCTTCATCCTTCCGTAAAAACATACCCCGGCTGCAGCAGTACCACGCTTACTGTGTAACATTACTCTGAAGAAGCAATTACGGCGAGCAGTGCAAGGAACTAAAGACAGGTCACCTAAATGAACTGAGAGAAAAGTACATGAGAAAACAAGAAAATGTCTTCATCACTTTTCAGGCTTCAAATTGGAAAAACAGGGATCAATACAGCAGAACTTCATTTAATGGTGTGAAAAACAATCCACCCCAAGACAGGCAGGAATCACTTACTGTAAAACAAACAGGCCAATTAGGGCCGGGCAGGGTGCAGCAGGATGCAGGCGCCAGAGCCATTCCTCCAGCCTCAGCTGGCTGCCCGAGACACAGGCACAAGCGACGAAGCCAACAACCAAGGACAATCTGGGGCCAAACAGCAAAGTATCGCCCCAAACAGAGCCATGAGGCAGCTGTTTCCTGCTTTTTCTCTCCTAATTTTTTCATCCATGGTACTCCCCAACCATTTCAATGATGACAGAAAACATCATTTGGGGGTTGGACCCAACGACTTCTTGAGGTCCCTTCCCACCCCTACAATTCTGTGATGTGATGATGCAAACAACCCAGCGGACCTGGGCTGAGAGATGGGGACACAACACGTTCTCATATGTGCCGTGGTTCAGTAAACACCTCTTGGTAGTGAGGAGGAGGAGGAGGAGCCATAGCTCTGTGCTGCCCATGATGCCAGTGGCGTGACAGAGAGATACCCTTTACCGCATCCATCGCCACTGGTTGAAAGCAGAAGACCCCGCAGGAGCCACACTCACACCCCTTCTGCATCCTTCCTCAAGGCTTGGCCCAGCATCACCCCCAAGGTTTTGGTACCAGAGCCCTGCATCCTCCTTGGTTGAGTCATTTCCATTCCTGGGAAGTTTTTCTTCATCTAAAGGGAGGTGGGAGCCCCTCTGAGCAGCATGCCGATCAGGGCACTGTACCTGCATACAAACATCTGCCACGCGAGGGTTTTATTGCTTTCACTGTCATTGACACTGCCAGGTCCTGCAGCATATTAAACAGATTAATAGAAGTGATGAAGAGGGAGTATAAAACCCGCCGGTCTTCGCTGTGGGCCAAGTGCCACCGAAATGGAGAGAGAGGGAGATGGAGAGGCTGGAACTGACATTTGTAGAAGTAATGCCCTGTTATTAAAACAAATTTGGCACGAGGGGAAAAATATGTTTGCTTCGTGCTTAATAATGGCTACAGGAGCATATTTGAAATCAAATATTTGTAAGGTGGTAAATTAGCGTTTTCTCCTCTCCTTCTCCTCCCCCTTGTCAGTCAAAACCAGCCCTCACAGTACCGAGGTATGGGGGCGTCTGGTTTAAAAGTACATCAGAATGCAGAGCGGCCTCAATCACAAATGTAACTTGGAATTTATATTTGGCTTCAGAAAAAATAATCAACCCCAAAACACACACCCATGGTCTCCAGGTGCCTTTCCAGAAAACTGCTACGCATTGCAATTTTTCTCTCTTTTTTCTTCCCCCCACCCTCTGCTGAAACGTTGGTTGTATTTTCTCCCTTTATTTATTGGAGTGCTAAATGGATTATTCCAGTAATAAATCAGGGCCTTTCATTACATTTTTTAAGGTGTTGTCACTGTTATGAAGTACAGTGTGCCATCAAAATTAAGCTCAGATTGCATTACCACCTATTTTATAGATCGAGAATCACTCGATGGAGTTTTTTTCCCCCCCAGAAATCTAAGCACTTTGTGTCTTTCCTTTGAAGAACAACTGGCTCCCTGGTTTCACAGAGATTTTCCTCTACAAGTTATGAAATTTTTGTTTGGATTCTCTCCCAAATATCTTCGCACTATGTTTTAAACCAGAGGGGTGATATTTCTTTGTGCCCGGACTACCCATTCACGTGAACACGAGGAGTGGTTAATAGGCACAGGCAGAGCTAGAGCAGAATTTCCCGGGGTGTCTGGCTCCTCTCTCACTTCCCGAGGTATAAATCAGAAGTCATTCCACTGAAGTCAGTACAGTTACCTTACAGCAGGGAAAAAAAAATGCCGTAATGGCAGCGGAATGAGGCAGCCTTGCAGTTTTGCTGCGTTTGTAACAAAGGCGCTCGAAGATGCTGATTTCCAGGGTAATTTCTAGGTGACTTCATCCGAGCATGAGCCTGTTCTTCTCACCTGCTGCTGATGCCAGCTTTACCTGGGTGATCATGGGGAGCTTCGCCACATCCCCTTCATTCCACAGCCCCTTTGCGAAGGACAGATAGCATCACTGAGGCTTCCTTTCCAAACAGGTCTCTGTCTCTGAGAGTTTGGCATTAACATTCTCTAATTAGCACTGGAAATTTCTGCAGGGTGGTTTTAATACACAGTGGCTACCTATGAAGTGATGCGAATTACGCAGGAATCCGTGATGATTGTAGCTCTGGGGGCCGGGGGGTTGGAGACAGGGCAGAAAATCCAGACCCACACTGCGTCCTCACCTCCCAGCTGTGCCTGGAAGTACAGTCAGGAAAAAAATTTCTGGGGATGAAAGAGGAAAATTTGCTGGGGTGAAAGCCTGCCTTGCTCCCTGCCTTTCCTACCCGAGCATAGGAGCTGTGCATGTGCAGCCCTTTGCATCCCTACTCAGGCTCTCCATCAGATATCCCACATGTACATGGAGGCCAGGGGTGGGAAAGACCCACCCAAGCCCCCTTGATGGACTGGAAAGCAAAACATCTCATCTGTTAAACCCCCCAACTGAAAGGAGCATTAAAATGCCGCTCCGTTACGAGCACCAGGACTTAAGCGTGAGTTTAAAGCTCAGCATGTTATAGAAGGCTGCCTGCGTTGCATCTTTAGGGGTGTTACGTTTTTCTTGGATGTGATACCTGGAAAAGAAGTGGTCAGTGCCATGGCATGGCCCAGGGATCAGGCTGAGCTGCGCAGTCGGGGCAGCCAGGACTTCCAACCACATCAGCACCATTCAAACCACTGCCCTGCCGTCTCCTTACTGCAGCTGCTGCGATGCTGCGGGTTCATGTGGCACTTCGGAAAGAGTTTCTTCTAAGTCTTCAAACCAAGGAGTTTTCTCAGCACTCCTCTCCTCTGCCTTCCCTTTGAGCTGACAGCAAGGCTTTTGCCAGGATTTTTAGAAGCCAGAACATCCCAGAAGAAATGAATAAAGAATGTCACGCCTCCAAATTGTACGACCCCCTCCAACTTCCGCCATGCCCGCTCCTCCTACCACCCTCCCAACACAAACTGGGAGCAATCCAAAGAAATTAGTGACATTACCCTCCAGTAGCCCTGTGACACTTACCTTCCAATCTTCAGAAAAGTGACTGCAAACCTGTGGACGTGTCTGCCCGGTGCTGCAAAAGTCATTTTAGAAAATTAGCTACTGCGTGTTATGGGCAACGCTTTGAGAGTCGTATGTATCAGCAACCTGCTACTGCATCCTCTGACAAAGCCACAGAACACTTCATTCATCTTTCCTTTCCAGCCACAGCACTGCCAAGATGAGAGTCTGAAATTTTACTTATTATTTAAACCTTTTTTCCTTCTTTTTTTTAATACTTTTTTCCTCCACGACATCTCCATCTGTCCTATCTGGGGACAGCCACAGCATATAACCCACCTCTGCCCCAGCACCGCTGCCTCTCCACATCCTGATCTAGGATCCCGGTCTAGGATGCACAGGCTGGAGCAGAACTTTACGATTTCCTGGAAAAAGCCATAATTTCCCCTTTAGTGCATCCGAGAGGATGGCGTGCATGCTTGGTGCTCGCCAGGGAAGGGACAGGCATCCCGCAGTGCTGGCCACCAGAAAACAACTATTTACAACTCAGAAGTCTTCTTGTTCATTAAAGACATAGCAGAGGACCGAGCTGCTCAAGGAGTTAAATGTATTAAGCAATTTACAATTAATATAGAACTCATTCCAGAGATATCTACTAGAGAGTACAACAGGGCAATTAACCCACTAATACACTAGGCTATTACATCGCTATGTCTCTTATTTTAGCCTGAGGTGATTTGAAACGCATTGGATTAAAGGATATTACAGGAGATAGCATGAAAAATAGCTTAATGTAATGAGCCATCCCGTGATGTCTGCTATTAAAGATGATTTGCAGTTGAAAACTACAACATACAGTAGTTCAGCCATTTAGAAACATGAGTATATTTAACCCTTTTCTAGCCCGTGTCCCTTAGATGAATCGATGCGAAGAGTTTCCCCCTCTCCTCCTCCTACCCCCCCACTCCGCAACGCCTTTATCTGCGGATTATCAAGCGCACCTTATTAAAGCACAATAGTATCTTTGGGAGATCAGTGCCTGAGGTTGATAGAAAATCAGTAATCTGCTAATAACTTTTAAAAATAGATCCCCGAGAGAGTAAATAGGCTCAGGTGGAGGGGAGGCCGTTTGACGGGCGACACATTTGTGGAATGGGAACTTGTAAGAGATTTCTGTTCCAGCCCGAGGCCTGTCGTATCAGTTTCAAATGGGAACTTGGAACAGGGAAACAAAAGCATCTTATCTTAAAATCTATAACTGTATGGCTATAGCAGCACCCAGGGAGATGAGGGCTGAGCGTCTGGAGAAGTTCCCGTCTGTGGAGCAGCCACACCATGGAGATCTCTTTGATAGCTTGGGCACGTTCACTGATGGGTTTGTACCACTGGTCGTCAGCTCCTCTGCCCTGGTTTAGCCTGGCTTTGGTCAGGAAACCAGCGCCAGCAAGTCTGGACATTGAATAAAGGCACCTTGTTCCTGAAGAGAGGAAAAAACCCCACCCCACGCTTGGGCGAGTGCCGCACTCTAAGTGCATGGCTTTGGCTGTGGGCCGCTGTTGTCCTCTCCAGCAAGGCTGGAGCCATGCCACCGACACGCGAGATGGCTGGTGAGCTGGCCGAGGGGCAGCTGGAGAGGTCCTGCCCGCACCGGAGCCCTGGATCCACCCTGCTGCCGAGGTCCTTCCCTGGGTGGCTTTAGCACAGCTATGTCCTAGCAGCATGCTCTGCCAAGTCACAGGGAGGTAAATCACCAGCCAAACCCAGATATCCTCTGCAGACGACAGATAAGGAAGGAAAGGAAAAGCTTCATGGTGCTCCTGCAGAAAGCCACTGACTGAGGGATGATCCAGCTGCTCAAGGCCCTTCTGATGAATTTTAACACTCGCCAGGGATGGAGATTCCCTCACACCAGTTCTCATCGCCATCATTAAACCCATGTATTTCTTACATCCAATCGGAATTGTATATGCCATCTCATCTTCTTTCCTTTTAAGACCAGGTAAGGAGACCTGGATTTCTCCAGCCACTGTGTCTACTGAACTTGGAAGAAATCAAGTATTCAGCAGGAACAAACGAACTCAGAGCAGAACCATCCCACAGCTTCTTCCAGAGCATCAATCTTCTCTGCAGACACACTCAAGCCAACAGCCTCTGCTCGCCTGGACCAAGCCAAGGAAGCAAACCCCAAACCTGCCCAGGCTCAGATACCCCACCAAGGAGTTCCAGAAAACCAAGGAGAGGGAGCTTGTCCCTTGGTTTGTTGCTAGTAACTTTTTGTGTCATGCTTTCTGGACCTAACACAGGCTTCATTATTTATACCTGTGTGTATGTTGGCCCAGCTTGCAGCCTGTGAACCAGCATCCTTCCAGTTTCCACCTGGATAACATGCATTTTCCTCTCCAGCTCAGGATGCAGAATAATCATTGAATCTGTGCTCTCAGTCGCAACGCTTTTCACCTGTGGAACAGGCAATATTCAGGAACACGTCCTGAATCCAGCATCCTTATGGACATCTGCTCACGCCAGCATCGCTGAGGGATTCAGGCTGCCAGTGCAGGTTCCTGCTGACAGTGAAGTACTCTGGCCTTCCTGGGGGAACATCTTCTCCCTGAAAGCCAAATAAAAGCACTTAGCTGTAAAACAGTATCTTCTAGAAGGATCAAATGAGGGGTTTTGTGTTTGCGCAAAACGAGAGGAAACACTTTGCAGTGCAAACCAGACCAGACTGATGGCACATCTGATCCCACACCTTAGCGAGATCCTCTTTCCACAGGGGATAACTCCACAGGGGATAAAGTCACCGCAAGGAACTGGGCAGGAGGGTTTTAGGCAGGAGGACACCAATGCTGCCTCAGCCCAACCTCACAAGCATCCTCTGTTGCAGCTATGTGTTTCCCAGGAGTTTCCATCCCTCGCACTGGTGCTCCTCTCACACCATCTTCTCAAAACATGTGCAGGCAGAACAAACAATGATCTGACAATTAAAGCGAAATAACCACCAGTAACACAGACACCACCAAAGTTAATTCTCCGTGACCCGGCAGTGGTCACTCCCTCCCCTCCCAGCACCCACCTCCCAGGCAGTGGAGGTTGCCCAAAGTAGAGCCAGTGGCTCCTTTGGGGTGCTGCCACCTGTGGCCATTCCTTTGGATTGTTAACCCATGCCCTGGGATTCAAAAGCTGCACCCCGATTTATGCTGAAGTTCCGAGGAGGATGGGTGGCATCGTTATGGCTCCTCCTTTGAAAAAAATCGTGATGAGTGAGGAAAAGAAAGAGAAAACAAAAAAAGACAAGAAAAGGAGAAAAAAAAAAGACAAGAAAAAGGCCCTGAGCTGAGACATTTCTGCACCAAAATGGGAACAGAAGGCAAAAAAAAGCCATTTCCCCAGCTGAAGCCCCCAGGTAGCAGTGTTCAGCAGGGATTTTAGGCAGGGGGTGGTGTTTTCCACAAACAGGGTGGGAAGGACGAGATGGTGGGGACCTCTTTCTAATCAAAGAACTTGTCACTGTCGCTTTGGTGTTAGCAGATGCCATGAACAATAAGCAGGACCCCTCGCCTCTGAAAGGCATTATTAACAGGCTGCATTCATCACTACCCACCCCTACCCCGACCAGCTTCCCTTTTTGTTTCACTCCAGGCTGCTTGCATCCCAAGTGTCAAGGGGACCTGTCATTTCTCGTTTCCATCCAGAGGAACGAGTGATTTGGGAGAAGGGGAGAGGATGACCAGGGCTTTCTGACCTTTTCTCCTTCAATTTCATTCGTCTCCTCAGCGAGGAGAAAATGGCAATCACACTAGGTGGAACCGACAAACTCATCTCTGTGTCACTCCCTTACGTGTACAATAGCTGTGTCACTTGGTATCAGGGACGAGGAGGCGGTGATGGGATTACAGGCCCATGATGGCCTTAATCTGTGAGCAGATTTAAGCCTTCCCGATGTTCTATCGGCACCGGCTTGCGGTTGGGTTATTTAATTGTGAGCGTGGTTACACGAAGCACACCAAAAATCTCCATGCTCTGTCCACATCTCCTTTCCAGCTGGGGTTGGTATCTCTCTTTGCTTGCAAAACTCCTCCTCTTTGCATTGCTTTGCACATTAAATTGAAGATATCTCAGGTTTACTATAGTGATAGGGAAACTGAGGCACTGACAAGTAATAGCGCTGCCCCAAAGTTGTGCCATGAGGGTGCCAAGCACTCAGGTCTCTGCTGTGCTCCCTCCAGGTCAGTACCACAGCCAGACAGGGATGAACAGCATGGGAAGGCAGCCGGAAACCCAGCAGCAACCCCTGCTCTGTGATGCCCACCCTGTGCCACCCCCAAAACTGCTCCCTCCGCCTCTGCCAGCAATTAACTCACAGGGTGAAGATGAGACACATCTACAGTCACAGTCCCCTCAAAGTCATCCCCAAAGCCTCATGATTACGGCACGAAGGAGAGGAGGGCCTGGAGCATCGCAGCCGCATCCGGAGAGCCAGCCCAACACGCTGCCAGCATGTTGATCAGCAGAGCAATAAATTAATAAAAAGGACAGCAGGAAGAATAGCCAGTGAAGAGGACACCATGCCAGGACTACCACCTCTTCACCAGGGCTTTGCGGGCCACGTCTGAGCCCGGCTTGTCAGCTCTCCTCTGCCTTCAGAGCACAGCCCTGGCACACATCAGGAGGTATAATTTATTTGGCTGTTCTGATATCGAACACGATGATTTGCCATGGGAGAGCAGCCGGCCGTGCCTATGGAAGGCAATGCCTCTTGGTTGCTGAGCGCCAAAGCTGCCATGGCCCCAGCACCTGCCCAGCTCAGCCCCGGCACCACCCGGCAAAGGCAGCAGAGCCACTGCCAAGTTTTACCTGAACCACCAGCCCTTCCTCTTCGCTGGGGACTGACAATTCACATTTCACCCCCGCACCTCGGGGTGGGGATGGGAATGGTTTACAGTAAATCGGAGATACCGTGTTCAAGGGGGTTCCTCTAAACCATTCTTTGCCTAGAAAGAACAGAGCCTGACACAAACCGGTGAGGGACAAGAACAAAGAGCAGCTCCAGCATCATTTTAGTCAGTTGTAACTAGTTCTAGATGAGAGGTGGTGTTGCAGGACTATATATCCCTGGTTGGCATGATGCGAACTGGCTGATTACTCCTCAAGCTTGAGCGGAAAAGCACGGAAAGGCAAAGGGGGGGAGTGGAGCAGGGGAGGAGGTTTTGTACTGAGAGATCTTCTACAAGCAAACTCCCTTTTTGGAGGGTAGGAGGGATATTAGTTGGTAACAGCAAGAGCATAGATTTGTGCACTCCTATAAATCATTATTACTGGAATGTCCCTGAGGGGATGAGAAGGATGAATCGGTTGCACGCGTGTGCACACACACACACACACACACACACACGCACAGAGCCAAACTTTTAGATGGAGAAAGGAAAAAAAAAGAGAAAGAAGAGAAAAAAAAAAAAAAGAGAATTGGAGGGAGAAAAAAAAGAAGACAAAAAGAAGACTGAAGAGGGGGGGAAAAGAGAAAGAAGTGGGGAAAAAGGGAAAGAACAAATGAAAATAAGAGAGAAAGAGAAAAAAGTGGAAGAGACAAAGGCAGGAGAAAGGGAAGAAGAGAGGGAGAACAAAAGGAGAAGGAAGAAAAGAAAGGGAAGAGCGAGAAGAAGGGAATGAATGAACTTTGGAAGCAATTTATAATTCCTTTCACCTACATCGTGAATTGAACATGCAAGGGAAAAAAAAAAGAAGGGAAGGAGGGAAAATATTCCGCCCAGCATCAGATTTANAGGGAAAATATTCCGCCCAGCATGCAGATTATCATTTGAAAAGATTCTGTTGCTATGTTTTTGTCCCTGGGTGATGAAAATGAAATTGTCTGATGTGTGCGCCGTGTTAGATTTACCTTTGCAGGGTTCACCCACAATCAGTAGAGAGGGGTCATGCCACAATATGTCATCTCACAGCTCCATCACACCAACTCCAATTTATACGAGGAGGTATTATGCATTTCAAAGGAACCCCCTGCGCGTGGCTCTTGTTACTGATCTATATCACAGCTCAGCTGAGGGAAGATTAGTTCTGCTGCAAGGGCAACGAGACTTATTTGTTTATGATTATATTCTCCTTAAAGANTCTGAGAGTGGCTTGGAAAGAGATCCCACTCAGAAAAATGGTCCTAGAAACAATACTTTTATCATCCTTTCCATCTGCACAGATTATTCCCACTCTTGGCAAAAAAGAAAATAAAAAAAAAAAAAAAAAAAAAAAAAAAAAAAAAAATCTCCATTTAAATGCAAATTTGAGTTTTAGCTGGGGACTCCCCCAAAAGCTTCTCTTGGAAGCACCAGGGAAATAGGATTCAGAAACCTAAAATGGCTGACAGCAGTCGCATGCCCGCAGAAAACGCTTCCCATCCGAATATCCTTGTCCTTCCCCCCCTTCCGCAGCCCGATGCCCCCGGGTCCCTGCGCCGCGTCCTCGTACAGCCCGGCTGGCTCAGGCGCAGCATCACTTATCACCGCTCTCCACCGCGAGATTGTTTTACCTCAGGCAAACACCACCCCAGCGAGCTAAAACTGATAATATTAGCCTTTCAACTCCTGCTCGCTGTTGCTTTAATCAACGTTTTCCCAGAAAGTCAACGGTTTTGTCCCTGATAAAGGCTCGGAAGGATTTAATGAGGCCGCTGAGCACTGCAACCCCCGGCAAGCCCTACGCTGCTCAGCACAGCGCCTGTATGACCTTTTAATTTTGGGGGGTTCCAGATGATGGTGGGCACCCAGGATGCTGCCAGGCAGCTGACGCAGATCAGGTGCAGTCCAGGTTTTGGGGGGTTGGCCAGGTAATCCCCAGCATTGAAAAGCCATTGAGTTCTGGGAAGTTTTTTACAGCAGAAAAGCTGGTTGTTCATTGGGGAAAGGAGAGGGCGGTTGGACCTTGTGGGTCTGTGTAGAGCGGGAGGATGTTCAAAGCTGCTAGGAAAACCCCATGGTCACTCCTGAACCTGCACCCTCCCCCAAAAAAGCCAAATGTTAAAACAAAATCAGGGTTTTCTAGAGGAAAAAAGGAAAAATGTGGCAAGAGGGAGGTGAGGATGCCTGTGACCACTCTCGCAGAGGAAAAATACTTGCCTTCACAGCCAGGGCAGGATTCGTGACAAGCTCTCATGCAGAG
Organism: Zapornia atra; assembly: GCA_013400835.1. Lineage (NCBI taxonomy): Eukaryota > Metazoa > Chordata > Aves > Gruiformes > Rallidae > Zapornia > Zapornia atra. The sequence goes on along the minus strand of VZTU01014543.1, from coordinate 686,048 downwards.
ACACTTTTGCTTATCCTCACTGGGTCTTTTTCCGACTCCTCCGCCCATGATTAACGTATCACTGGTCGTAATAAATAGGCCCGTTCCCATCTAGGAAATAAATGGGTCCAGCGGGGACCCACCGAGATGCTGCTCTCTAGCCTCATCTCTCGACACCTCCCAGCCCCTCTGTGGAGCAAAGCCAGTGGAGTTTGCCAGGGAGGCTGTGGGGTTGCTAGGCCACCTCAAGCTTGTTCTTACTGTTTTGCTGAAAGATTCTACCAAAGTTTGCCAAATCAGCACAGAATTGGGAGCATCGAAGCTGCCATCACCGTGGCTCCAAACTACATCAGCCACATCAATTAGATGCACACAACCAAAAGCACTGCCAGTCTCCTTCCACGGTGCCATTGGCACACTGGAACAATAGAGGAACAGATAGATGTATATAGAAGAAAATGAGCATATTAGTTAAGGGTGGAATTGGGTCCTATTTCACTCAAAGCATACCCTATGTACACGTGGCATTCCCCTCCCCCAGGGTTTGAGCACTTGGTGGGGTGGCAGGGTGGCTGTGGGACCCACAGGGATCCCACCCCAAAGAGCTGCTGGTCCTACAGCACACCCCTCACACCATGGGGGCCTGATCCTGCTTATCCACTGCTGGGAACACCCAGGGAAAATCCCAGCATTACCATACCTCTGTGCATCCACGCGAAGGGCCGTGCTGGGGAAGGAGTGCTCCCAACAGCTCAGCGTTAAATATTTTCTGCTTAAGTGCAAAATCTTTACAGTACGGCTCATTGAGCTTCTCCCTACACCAGACCTTCACCGTCGAAGGAGAACCAGAGAGGCCAAGGGCCAGTTGCAGGTCCCCAAAAAAATCAAGGTTTGTCAAAAAATAAACCAGGGCTCTGACATGAGCAAACAGCCCATCTGCCCTGGGCATGGCATCACCCACCACATCCCGGGTGAGGAGCTGAAAGCCTGGGGGAGGCAGGGAGGTATCCACCCTCGGTCTTCCAGGAGGTCCTGCTGGGAAAGGAGCCAGCCTTCCCTCTCCTGGCCATTTCCTCCCTCGTTCTTTGTAAAAACCACACTCATTTCACTACTTTGAAAGCTCATAATATGATGGGTGAAAACAATTAAATGGAATAGACTGGTAATACCCATGGGAAAACATTTTTAGATATGATATTACAATCTTGTTTCAAAATTGGATTTTGCCAAGAGGAAATACAGTTTATTATAAAACACATTTTCTTTTAATTTAATTATATAATCTTTGGCTTCAGAGAAGGGATGCTTAAATCAGACCCATTTAATTTTCAAGTGTATTCACCCATCACCTAGGGCAAATTGGTTTAAATTAGCAGGTGACTATATAAGTTCTAGATATGTGTCAGACAAAAATTTATCTGCGAACTCCGTATAAAAGCCCATCTAACATCAGCAGCAGAAATTACAGAGGAGGAACAGACAAGCATCCGAAGAGGAGCACTTGCTCTGATTTCAATGATATCCACTACAAAACCCGATCTAGGATTAATTTTTATATATATGTATATATATATATATTTTATCTTTGCTAATGTTTTGCCAGATCAGTTCATCACGCCGCACGCCTGCACTATGCCAATAAAAACTGATGACCTGCAGTTAGTTTCTACCAGGTGCATTAAATTCCCATAACACCAACAGATCTTGCTAAGTCTACCATAGCCTCTTCCTTTGCGGAGATTACATTTCCAACCTAATGACAGGAGCGGTTTGTTCAGGCGCTGCAGTCACCCAACTCTTCCTCCGATCCGTCACGGTGACCCGGCAGACACCACGCTTTCGCAGACCGGCTCCGAACAGACAACACTCTCTGAGTTCGATCGCAGCGGGTCCCTTCCCATCCCACCCTTCCTCATCGCTGGGTGAGCCCACGCATGGTTCACCGGTGCACAATGTTGTAAAGTGGCCCAAGGAAACACCTCTCAACCTGGTGGTGATGCAGGCAAACCTGGGTGAAGCATGCAAGCCGCGTGCTTACAGCACCCAGAGCTTAAAATCCGTGCTTGGCTGCTGCGGGATAATCTCTTACACAGGCAAGAGAGGAAATTCCTCAGCGAAGGGAAAACACTGCAGTGCAGTCAAGGTTGACTCGGCAAGAACAGCATGGTAATAATAAATAATAATATGGCGGGGGGGGGCTCACAAGGTGTTTGTCATCGCAGGTATCAAAGCGCTGGCTGGGGGAGGACAAGCCGCCCCGGTGCTGCGTGCCAGCCCGGTTTGAGCATCCTTGTACCTGGTGGAGGGGGTCAGACACATTTCGGAACCCTCCTGGGTTCTCGAACACACCTGAGCCCCTGGCTGTGCTCATTCCCTACCAGCCCTGATCCATTTCTGCTCTTCTTCACAGCAAACATGTCCAGTTTTGTACCTGCCAGATGAACTATCGGGGTGATGGCACCAACAACGAGCACAACCACCCCAGCGTTAAATGAACCACAAAGCACAGAGGCTTCTGCCTCTGCTCGGTGCCAGTAGCCCAGCCAGCGTAGGGGGACGGGAACCGAATGCAACACCCAGGCACAGACGGGTTCTCGTGGCTCTCGCCAGGCTGGTTTGGTGGTGGCAGAGGACAACAAAGCAAACGTCATGATCCTCATGCCAGGCGGCGAGCATGGGCCCCTGTAAGTGATGAAGCCTGCAGAGGCTCCCACTGCTGTGGCACCGGCAGCAAATACACATTAAAATATATATTAAAAAATATATACATATGTATATATAATTATAAATATATACATGTATCAGCGTAGGGAAGCTCTGGCAATGCGAATGAATGCACAGCTCAAAGGCAAAGACTAAAGTCCATTGAAACGTTATTGGCAGGAAGAGCTTATTTTAAGATACAAATCACAACTTCAAGGTCCAACCCTGTTAGACACAACTGCGGCGTCTTCTCATCGGCACAGCCCTCGCCCTGCAGCATGGCTGGGGTGGAATATGGCAGGCACTGGCTCTGCGCCCACTGGCAGCCCCGGCACTGCCCAGTGCATCTTTCTTAGGGAAATGCTGCATCCGTAGCCCGGAGAGCATTGCGCTTCACCTGGCTTTACTACTATACATGTACGTGGATGCGTTTGCGATCCTACTAATACAAGTAAGCCACAAAAAAATACACATGATTATTTCAACAGGTGTTGGACATCCACTTCCCTGTGGGTCTTCGATGCTCTCACCCTCAGCTACCCAATTTGGAGAGGGACCTGCTCCATCCCGCAAAGCCCGACCCCCTGAGCAGACTGAAATGCAGATGTACTTCCGAAGTGTTACGAAAACGTACGATCTCAGCCACGTCTGGCAAATAAACATTACAAGGGGCTGTTTCAAATCTTTGTAGTAGCAAATCTCAGCACTTAACTAGTAATGCAATAAGTCCTATCAAGAGCACGCTGAAAGGTGGAATAAATTTCCCGGAGAACAATGCGAGTGATGTATGCATATGACCAACACACAATAAAACTGTAGAATGGGAGGAAAAAAATGCATACAGTCAATACAATAAAATCACCACAAATATAGGCCGTGTAAGCAAATAAATCTAGCAATCCAAATATTTTACAACACGCTCCCACGCAGAACATTTCTTCCCCCCCCACCCCCCCTGAAATCTTCCGGTGAAGGCGGGGAAAAAAGAAAAAAAAAAAAA
>VZTU01014543.1:651886-682348 GCA_013400835.1 Zapornia atra | reverse complement strand
AAAAAAAAGAAAAAAAAAAATTAGGCTGTTTTGCATCTCGGTGTATTGTAAAGGCATCAGCGGCTGTCTGCACAAATTACCATTCATCTAGGCGTTGTTGTGGAAATTTTCAAGGGATTTGCAGTAATTATATGACAAAATGCTTGCAAATCTCACTCATTGCTGAATAGAAACACACGGGTCAAAGATTGAACACTCTCAGCTTGGTAATTTGTAAATGTCAATCAGACGGGGGGCCGCGGGAGGCACACAGGCGTAAGCAGTGAAAGGCAGAGTGATTCCGTAGCAACCAGAAAAAGCCTTTTCAATACAGATTATAAAAGGCACGGGATAGTTTTACTTTTCCAGAGCTTTTTTTTTCCCCCCTTTTTTTTTTTTTTAAACAAACTGATCACCTTGCACCAAGAGGAGGAGGGAAAAAAGGATGGGGGGGTGGGGGGAATAGGAGGAGGGAAGTAAAGAAAGGAAGGAAAAACAGTTTAAATAAAACTGGTGAGATTAAATTAACTGATACATACATTCGCAGAGGTAGATCGTTTGCTCTGTAATAAATATGGACTCCTATCTTCCCTTCTCCGAGACAGCAAGGAAAGCAAAATAAAATTAAAAGATATAACAATAAAAATTATAAATGCATTGCAGTCCTGCAGACCAAGGGCTTGTAATGAAGGCTGCTGCGGAGTTGGGTAGCACGTTATCTCTTGGGATCGTAAATAGGTAGAGGGAGGCAAGGTGAGAGGGTCTGACATCCCCCTCCCAAACTGCCGCCCCAGCCTCCCATGGGGACACACACCTTCTTTGGGAAGTCATGTCCATCTTCTCCCCTCTTCCCACAGAGCAGGATTCAAAATTAAATTGTTTTAAACTCTAAGTGACAAATAATCCCAGCCTCTCCCGCTCCACAGGGGATATGTTGAAGTGACCTGATTCGCCTCCACAGAGGAGCATTGCTCCTCCATGAGATACAATCCCAGGTTCCTTAGGCACCCAGAACTCATGGCACTTGCCCTCGAGGGCTCCTGGCTTTCCTGCAGGTTGCCCTCTATTTCAGTGCTAACAAAAATGACAGGTTTTGTTTAAAAACAGCGGTGCTTGGGGGCTCCTGAGGTTGGTTGTCTTTATTTTCCAAAAAAACCAAACAGGAATAGCACCTAGAATGAGAAGATGCTTCTGGTTTTCTCCCAGAGACTGTAACTTGTGGGCTGAGAACCCCAAACCGGGAGAGCTGCAAACATCCAGGGGAGCCGTTGCTGCGGGTGCTGGGTGCCCTGGGGTCTGGCTGCTGATGGGACGGGGGCTAAGCTTTCGCCTTACTCTTGCCACACCACTGTGAAACTGGCCAGCCCAGGCTACTCCAACCCACGCTCCACATGCAACTTCACCCCCTCTGAGCAGCACACAGATTTTTCTTAAGTTTAGCATCATTTTGGGCAAGTTTCAAGAAGAACCCCAGTCTGATGTGGGTGGGAAGGAACCTTAAACCCCCACCTCAGTCCCCTTGCCATGGGCAGGGACACGCCCCAGCCCGGGGTGCCCCAAGTCCCATCCAACCAGGCCTTGAACCCTGCCAGGGATCCCAGGGCAGCCCTAGCTTCTCCAGGCACCCTGTGCCAGGGCCTCCCCCTTCCCAGGAAGTATTTCTGCCTCCCAGCCCCTCCCCAGCCACCCTCCTGCAGCTGAAGGCCATTCCTCTGGGCCCGTCACCCCAAGCTTCTCATTAACCAACACCCTAGGCCCTTCTCCTTGGGAGGAAGCACCAAAGCTGACAAGCTGCAGGGGGTTGCTCCTCTGTGCAGAGGGTCCCCATGACCGCAGCAAGATGCTACCCCACACCTGGCAGGGCTACGTCAGCCAAACAGCAAGGGGAGGATTTAATGCCCTCAGAGCTTCCAAAGGTCATCACTGGTACACGGCGCCCACCAAACCAGAGAGCTTGTGATAAACAGAGGGCAGAGGAGCCTGCAGCCAAAGGTTAATGCAGGAATGGGAGAAATTCTACAGAATTCAGTCGATGCTGAAGCCCAAGCCATCAAAATACCCTTTGTTTTTACACGCAAGGCTTCCCTGCCCCATGGTTGTGGGAGGGAGTGATGGGTTTATCACTGTAATCCCACCGTGGAAGGGGCGTACCCATGGAATGAAGGTGCTGAGCAGCACAAGAAACATCATCTGACTGCCTCCTTGCCCACCCAGCACATCCATCCTGCCCAGAGCCCAGGAGAGACCCCTCAGGGTGGCTGCAATGGGCCAGGGTCCCTCCTGCACTTGGGATACTGGGTAACTGGGCTGTTCCACTACGATGTAAATCCTAAACTGATGCTATTTCTTTGCTGCTGTCAGGGGCTGCACTCCCAGCTCAGCCCAAGCCTGGGAGCAAACTCACCACCCTGTGATCCCAACAGGCCTTCCAAATAAAGCTGTACCCAAATATTGAAGCATCACCATGCCCACACAGGGCAGTGACTGCTCCCTCATGAAAACAGGGTCATTTGCACCAGCAGAATAACCACAAGCAGGTGGCAGCTCCCAGCCCTGCCTCTGCCCAGCAGCAGTTGGGTGTCCATCATACCTGCTCCTTGCTTTTCCCTCTTCCAACTGTGTCCCCGCCACATGCGATGTGAACTCACCCTGGAGCCACCCCCTGCTGTTTTGGGGGGGTGGGGGGGGGAAGGTGTGTGTTACAGACTGTTCCGTGGCACTGGAAACACACTACCTGCTCTGCCATTAGCTCCACCCTCAACTGGATTTAATGAATCTGAGAAAAATTATGAAGTACCATAAAGCCACAAGTATCATAAAAAGTATAATAAAATTGAGAAAAGCTATTAAGTTATAAATACAACCAATACATGCAACATCACTCAGGTGGCAGAAACTAGCTATAAAATAAAGTCATTTTAAACCATCATTCTACAAGTTACCAAGTCTCTTAATTCACAAGTCACACGTCCCTTTATGGCATCCGATCCTATTGTCTGTATCAGGAGCTGTGTAACAGAGATCTTCCTGTACCGGTCACACACGTGCCCGTGTATAGAAGGAAGGACAAAGTTTGCCAGCCAGTGCTGTGGGACCTCTCCCAGCCTCCCAGGGAGATCTCTGCTTTGTCCCTATGGGATGTCGTATTTAACCAACTCCCTAAATAGCTGACGGGTGCAGAAAACACCTTCGGAATCGTTGCACCAAGCCAGGATGCTGTGGAAAGAGGGTTTGAGAGAGACACTCCTTCAGCCCAAACCCCAAAACCCCAACCCAAACCTGGTGGTTTTACAGGCATAAGTCATGCCGCCTGCATCTCTGTGACACAACATCAGGATCCCCCTCCTATTTAAAACCAGTATCAGGATCCCCCTCCTATTTAAAGCCAGAGTTTTCCCAGATGTACCCAGCACCCTCTGAAAACAAACAACTCTCTAATAAGCTGCTTAGTAAGAGGTGTATTAATTTCTTAAATATATATATAGTTATCTATAGAGCAGCTGAGCAACTGAAGGGGTGCAGTGCAGGGGTAGTTCATTCTGCTCACTAATTTAAAGCCAAGGCTCTGCTTATCAACCTCCAGATCGCCCTGGAACAATTTCTCCTCTTTATTTACTCCAAAGGTCCTGTACGTTATGAATATTCATTGAAATAATTAAACACCCTTCTCACAGCTTATTGTGTTTACTGCTAGCCCAATAAAACCGGAGCAGGTTAATGATGATCTTTAATACGTGGATTTAATATTGCTTCACCTATATATCGGCTAAAAGTTTAGCTTCCCCTTTAAGCCTCATCAATTCACTGAAAATAAGCAACCACCATAAAAAGGCACTGCAGATGGAAGGTAGAGGTTCATGCCTCTATATATTTGTCTTCTGAGCTTTGCTTTGCTGAATTTCCTGTTGTGGTTTTGGCTAACAGGATTAGAGAAGGAAAAAGTAGGGTGTGATTCCTCCCCCTTCCCCCAGAATTATTCATGTGATGGGGAGTTTGGTGCCATTGGCACGAGATGCAGGAGGAACAGGGGGACAGCAGGGAAAAAACCCCACCTCTTTGGGATCCTGCACTCATTAGGAAAATCTGTTTACCAAAGATCACATCCAAGTGAGGAAGCCATGGAAAGAAACCTGTGGCTGAGCTTCTCCCCTGGGATAGAGCAGCCACTGGAGCATCCTGGGCTCCCCGGGGAAGGGCCACCCCAACCAGGGCTGGGACTTGCTCATTAACCTCCTCCGCTGAGACCTGACAGCTCCCCATTAGCTGTTTAGAGCGGGCTGTCAGAGACACGCAGTGAGAACAGAAAGGGCCAGCACAAATCAGGAGAGTTTATGAGGATAACTTACATTAATTTTATCCTTTATAGGCAATAAACCTTTGCTGGTTCATTACTGGCCACTGTTAAGTTTTAAAGGAGTTTTTTAATGTGTAGGGGAGGTGCTGCCCGTCCCCACTGGTGCTGCAGGGAGGAGGAGAGGTGGGTTTTGGGGGCTCACTGATGGCACGGTGGAGGACACGCTGCTGGTCTCACCTCCCAGCATGGGGGGGCATCACCCACCCCCAGTAAGGACTTGCTGCCATGGTCTTTTCACTGCTGGTGGTGGCCCAGGACAGGGTCCCTTGCACTGAACTGGGTGGGGTCCCAGCTCAGCACCCCTGAAGTCTGGTCTCTGCTTTTGGGGAGGCCTGATTAACCCTTTCCTTTCTGCTCCCAACAAGACCTGGGCCAGCACCAGCAGCCCAGGGATGCCACTGCGTGCCCCAATCCCAGTGACCAGGGATTATCCCATGAAAGAGGCACAAACACTGGGGCTTCCCATTATTTTTCCCCTCCCCACACCGAGCATGGCTGTCAGGAGACGAGCAACACCAGACATAATCTGAAACACATCCCAGAGGGCCGGGCTGGGGTCAGCACATCTCCTCCTCCTCTTCCTCGCCGGGCATCACATTGCAGCAGTTACACCAGCTAAACAGCCGTTTCTCCACTAGAACTTCAGCTTTCACTGACTGAGCCTAAGCAAAGTCCCTTCCCAAACTGCCCAAAGACAACAAGAAATTAAACCCAAGGCAAAAAACAGCCCCCACCCCAGAAAAAAAAATATACAGAGCAAGAGAAAACCAAAGGTATGACCTCTCTTACGGGTTTTACAGGGCATTTTCTATTAAAAGAATTGTTAGCATCATTTAATGAGAGTTTATTCCCAGGGTCCCCTCCAGCCTTAACCAAAGGGGGCTACTGCTAATTTTAAGAAATTATATCAGCTGTTTTTTCAGCTTATTTCCTCCCAATTCTTGGCTCCCATTTAATAATGTGAAGGAATTCAGGGCAAACAGAGGAGAGCAGTTGGAGCTGGACTCTCAGAGGTACCCCTCACATCTCCCAGAAAATTCCTCTTTGCCAGAAGAGAACAGGGGAAAAATCAGTAAAACAAACGCAGTAGCAAAGCAACCAGCCCCAAGCCCAGCAAAGGCACCAACAAACCTCTGATTCCCTTTGGAAAGATGCAAGCTGATAGTAGAAAATACAATGACTCCAAGAAATAATCTGGATTTCAAGCATTCATCATCCTCAGCAATCCTTGTGTGGAACCGGGTGGGGGAGAACTGAGGCTCCTAAGGAAAAGCTCCACGGATGAGTAACTGGGAGCACCTGAGTGCTTCCTCCACAGCCAGCACTGACAAATTAAGGGACAAGTTCATTTAGAAATCAGTTGTTTCTCTGTAATCTATTTAACCCTGCACACACCCACCTCAGCAGCAGCCAGGGCAGTGCTGTAATGAGCTCCCTTGAATCTTTGTCTGTATAAGAGGAATAATTAGCCCCATTTCTGGGAGGAAGCAGGTACAAGGGGAAAAAGGGAGTCAGTGCCCCCTTTCCCCCTCCATGTGGAGCTTCACTTTTGGGTAGTTTGATCCAGAATCGGTGTGTTTGGCACTGGGGCTGCCCAGAGCATCCCTTCCCACCCTGGCTCTGATCTGTGGGGGCCAAGTGAAAATTTTGAGATCCAGCCTAGACCACGGAAAGCAGACAGGTCTGGACACAGGAAGGCAGCTCCTGCCCGCCGGGTGAAAGCCATAGCTTGTCCTTTTTAGCTGTCTATATAAATAAAAAGGCTCTTCCTTGTCTCCATTTTTCCCACCGAGCAGCCCGTGCTCAGTGTAGCAGGAAATGGAGTTCTTTAAGAAGGTGTATGGGAGCGACGCCAGCGAACACCATAGATCACACAGTAACACAACGCAGTATGAATGCAGGGCCTGATCCTGCTCCCCAGGGGTGCAGAAAACTCTGGGAACCCACAAAAGCAGCCGTGTAGGCAGGGATGTGCCATTGGTACCTGCACCACTAACAAACCTGCTGCCGAGATCCCAGAGCTCAGAGAAGCTCAGTGGTGTTGGTGAAACAAAATAGTGATGGATTTAAGTGTGCCTGGGTGCCAGAATGCTGCCCAGCCAAGCTGTGCCCAGTCAAGCTCTGCCCTCTCTCCAGCTTCCCTCTGCTGCTATGTTTCCATTCCCACATAACAAGGCCTGGGGCTAAGCAAGGGCCACTGCTCAAAATAAATTAATATGTAAAAGCGTGCTGCAAGGCAAAAGTGGAAGTGGAGTGCCAGGTACAGGGGGTACCCCCACCCAGCACAACAGCATCCTTCCTGACACACACAAGTGGAGGAAGAAGGAACTGACCCTTGAGCAGCAAACCTGCTCCTGCAGCTGCAGGGGAACAGTACTGGCCTCGCACAGCCACATCCCTTTTGGAATCCCATGTGGCATTCCATGCAGCATCCCATGCAGGATCCCACATGGTGCTCTTCATGATATCCCATGCAGGATCCCACATGGTGCTCTTCATGATATCCCATGCAGGATCCCACATAGTATTTCTCATGGTATCCCTTGCAGCATCCCACATGGCATTCTTTGCTGCATCCCTTGCAGCATCCCACACAGGATCCCATGCAAGATCCCACATGGCATCGCTCACAGCATCCCTCACCTAACAACTGTCTGTCCCTCTGGTGCCACAGATTTTGGCTGAGTGGCATCGCTGCCCCCTTGCATACACATTTCCTGCCGCCTCCTCTGGCTGCACATGGGGCTGTGAAGCAAGAAACCACTAACGTTCTTTCCAGACTCTGGGATGAAGCCAGATGTGTATTCACTCCTGGATGTAGGGGTTTGCAGCAGGATGAGGCTGGGGGCACCCTGGGGTGCCCCTGCCCAGCATCATCCTCACACCCCGTACAGCAATCCCCCCACCTTGGCCATGGGCAAGCAGAGGTTTTGTGGTGAGAGTTAAAGCACCCCTTGGAACATCCCACGTGTTAAGGTAAAACCGTCTGGAGCATGCTGCTGCCATTAATACATTCTCCTTTATGACAAATAATAACGTGTATTTATAAACATCTGTTGCTGCACAAATAAAAATAGTTCTAAAAAAAAGAAACCTGGCATAAAATGAAATTACTTTTTAACTTCGGAATTCAGGTGCAATCATGAGAAACAACCCATTCCAGGCAGTCACAGAAATTTCTGTCTTTTTTTAAACACCAGCCAAGCACCCACCCAACCAATGGAGCCAAAACCAGGAGATCCTTGAAATGACGTGCAGAAGATGAGGGGGGGGAGTGTGCTTTAAAATTCCTCTCTTCTCTTGTGAAAGCTAAGCAGAGAGGAGCAAATGGCCTGAGCTGGAGATAATGACTATCCCAGCTCCTCTTGCCAGGACTCTTCCCAGCTTTAGGAAACTGGGAGCTGCAGATTTTCAGACTGGCTAGTTTGAGAAAGTGGAGAATCCCCTCCAGAGCTGGAAGCCCAGCTAACCTAAACACATATGGATATTTTTTATATACTTATATATATATATATTATATATATCTCTACCTATACCCTAATTATAGTAATCAGCAACGGAAGATATAGATATCTATAATTTAGATATCTATTTGTTACTCTAACTAGGGTGCATGTATAACCACCAGAAAGGTGGTTTTGTCTGTCTGCCGAACCCCAGCACTTATCTCAGCACAGCCCTGTTCCACCCCTGTCCCCCATGAGAGGGATGTGCCAGCAGCCACGGAGGAGACGGGCACAGCTGGACCACGCTGGGACCTTCCAAACCCAGGCTGGCTGCATCTTGTGCCCCAGCCCTGCCCCAGCCGCTCTCACCCAGCATCCTGCATGTGCTGCAGCCCTTCACCAGGGTGTGCTGAGCCCTCTCACACTCATCACTCCGCAGCAGGATAAAGTGCAAAGCACATTTCCCAGCGCGCTCCCTGGATAACGCCCGCTGCCACTGGACCTCGGTGCTTGGGGTTTCCCCTCCTGCCCACCATCATTTTATCCTTTGGGGAGACCGCAGGGCCCCGGGGCTCACCCGCGGGTGCCGGGTGGGTGCCCACGCGTGCCTATGCCTAATATCAGAGCTCCACCTAGCGCTGCGCAGCCCCTCCCGCCGCCCAGGGAAGGGAGAAAAGCGGGGGGGGGGAAGGGGAAAAAAAATTAAAACATATTAAAGGTGTTAATAAGCGACTTATTTAAAGGGAGTATCACATATTGAACATTAATCACCTTGCAGTAAAAGTGTAATTAAGGAGTCACTCTGCCTTCTGGGGAAGGCTCGCTTGGAAGCCGGGAGAAAATGGTCTCTTTATTAACACAAATTATTTTATTTGGCTAAAGGTAATAATTCTAAGTGAGGTCAACGGGACTCGCGCACACGCGAGCGGCGCCGGGTCCCGGCCAGCGTTTCCATGGCGACTGAGCCAAGTTCATCCTCCGCGGTAATGGCTTTGCTCTCCCACCACCACTCGGGATTGTTTCTTGGGAAAAGCAACCGTGGGTCTGTCAGCAGCATCTCCTCACCACATCACGATGGGGACCACGCAGGATAACCACCACCCCACCCCCCCTTTTCCATAGGCCTTTCGGAAGGGGTGGCTTTCTGCAGAAGCGCTGTGTTTAAAAGGTGGCAGCACCATCCCCACCAGCTGCTCCGTGCTGGGGGATGTGGGATGGCACCCACTAAATGAGCCCGGAGTGGAGATGCCAGCCCTGCCCAGGATAATCACTACAGCCTGAGGTGGCTGTAGGTCAGTGCCATCATCACATCCACCCCAGCTGTGGCCACACTAGTTTTTCCCCACCACCTTCCCACGGGGATCCAGGGTGTTAAGGGGGCTGCAGCTTCCCTGGGAACCACAGCAAACTGCAGACCCACCCGGAAAACCGTGCCAGGGGTGTGCTCCCATATGCTTTCCAGGCAGAAATACATTTTCCTCCCCATTTTGGCACAGCTCTAGGTAATGCCTTTGGCATCTCAATGGGCAGCAGGTCACAGCAAAGTCCTTTACCTGCAAGGCTCTCACAGTAGCACCCAGCATCCGTAACAAGCAAGGAGCAGCATATTTTAAAATGTATCTAATTTCATAAAGCTGAACTCTAACAAATTTACCAGTAAAAAGCCAGAGAAGGTTTGGGCTGTAAAACCCCCTTTTTCCCAAGCACATTCCTATGCTCGGAGAACTCATGTGTTATTCTGTCTCCCGCAGATTATTGTCTGAACGCAGCAGTGATTTATCTGTCTCCCATGTCATGTCATCCGTTTATGTACAGTATTATATGTAGAGTGCAGCATTAACATTTTACTATTATTCTTACCTTTCAATGCAAAAAGATAAGAGTGTAAATCTGGGAGACAAGGGATGTGTCAACAGAGCTGAGCCGGTGTGTGCGGGTGCTCATCCTCCTCCCTCCGCGCGCCCAGCCTTGGCACTGGGGACATTGCCGGCACTGAAAAGTGGCCGGAGATACCCCACCCCCATAAAACAACCCCCCCACCCTAAACAGGAACATCCCTTCTCCATACAAAGCGTCCTCCTGTGAGGATGCGAACACAAACCACCTCCCTGCCATGCTAGACGGAGCAACAAACAGCCTGTTCGCAACTTACGGCTTGGGCCTTCGTAACTTATTAACACCTAGTCAAGATTAATCAAGCAGGGGAAGCTAAAGCAGGTCCCTAATTAGTTGCTGATGATAACTATATTTGTCATCCTCTCCCAATTAGTCTACTGTACATTTTGGAGTTTAATTGCACCTTGTTCTTCATTTAAATGTCATCACGTGCATATATTCTCCTCGTTCTTTAGTAAATTTGAGGGGAAAAAATTGACATTAAATATAGATTATCTTTAGATTTTCATAATTAACACAACTGAACTGTCTTCGGCCTAAATACATCTCCTTATGATATAAATCTAGCCGTCCCCTTGGAAGCGGGTATCTCTGGGGGATGCTGCAGAGGCTGGCCTGTGGCACTGGGGCCACGCACTGGTGGCACTGGTGGCCATGGGCAGGCTGTGGGCTTGCAGGCCACCCCAAAAGGAAAAAAACAGGATGATCCTGGGGGTTTCTCTCTTTGGGATTTTCTCCCTTTGTTGTCATAGCTGATGACATTCCTAGGACACTGGTTTGCAGACAGTGAGGCGGCTAATATCTGGGGAATGCTGGAGGGGAGGGACTGTGTCACCTCCCTCCATCCCTCTGCCAGACCTGCCCCAGGTGCCATGGGGATGGGCAGTCCTGCTCGGCCCCACCCAGCCCCACACAGTTCCACACAGCCCCACTTGGCCCTGCTCAGCCCCACCCAGCCCCCCATCTAGCATCACTATTAGGACAAGATACATCTGCTGCTCTACGTGGGTTGCACCTGTTTCCTGCGGACACCGGTTCAAAGATACTCGATGTATTGACGCACAAAGTAAACTCTGTCCAAAGCTGCTGCACGGTGACCTGCACCTCTGCACCCCGCTGCCTTTACCCTGCAGCTGCTCTCAGAGCTCTCTGGCGGGACTCAATGTCCATCCTGCCTGTGCCTGGCTCCATGCCCATTTGCTGCCCCGGCTTCCAGCCCTGGAGCTGTGTGTGCTGTGGCAGCTTGGAGGGAGTCAGACATGTGGGACAGCCACTGATGAGCCCTTCCTTGTCATCACCACGTGTGAGCACAGAGCTTCTCTCCTGCTACCACCACTGGCCCCAGCAGGGCCCCGCCATATCCCCCCATGAGCCTCCACCCCATCTGGGGCCAGACCGATCCCCCCTGCAGAGGAATCAAACCAACATGACGGCCCAAAGCACTTGAGCTCAGGGGCTGGGGCACAACGGGATGGAGCAGCATTGGGGTCTGCTGATGTGCCAGCCCCCCGTGTCCCGTGGGGTGTCCCTGAGCAATGCTCGTGTACAAGGACACAGGCATCCACCAGGCATCAGCACGCAGGAGCTGCTCCAGAGCCAGCTCTCTGCTCATGCTCATCAGTGGGGGAGACTGAGTCTAGCAGGAGCCCCCCCAGCACAGCTGGATTTGTCCCAAGGGGCAGCTGCCGCCATGTCTGAGCACCCAGCAAGCTGGAGGAGATGCTGGTGGCCAGCAGCTCTGCTCACAGCCCCTGCCACTGCAATGCTGGCATGGAAAACAAAGGTCAGGCTTACAGAAAAAGAAGACGAAAAGCAATGAAGGAAGCTGTATGGTCCTACCTGTGCCTTCGGAAGAGGCTCAGCACACAGATCATCGCTACCACCTATTAGGAGTGAAAAAAGAAGGAAGAAAACCCAACCCCACTCCGGGATCTGCGTTTCGTAACTGCTCTTCATGGGGCTCGGCGTGTCCAGCGTGGGGACTGCAGCCACCTGCTTCCCTGGGAGGAGGCAGCTGCTGTGTGAGAGGATGGGGAAGGAGAGGAGGAAGGAAAAGTGGGGGGAAAAAAATAAAAAAGAAAAAAAAAGAAATCAAGGAGTAGTCAAAAAGTGTATTAGAAGCAAATTTGGAAAGAAATCAATGGCATGTAATTAGATTTGATTTTTCTTCGCGTTTTGTTTGTCTGGGGGTTATGTATAGACTCTATACGAGCAGAGTGGAGAGATTAAAGCGCAGAGAACAGGTGCCGGCTCATGAGCCGGTGGCCACCAAAGCATGACAGCTCCATCACTGCTGTCAGGAGCCACGGAAAATAAACATATAAATAAATAAAGCGGAAACCATGCAGGGAGGAGATGGGCATTTGCTTATTTGCTATTTTAGCTGCTGCTCCCCCAGCCTGCGTGCACACAAACTGTCCCGTCAGCAGGAAAGCGGCTGTGCAGGGAATTGGGGATGGTCCCGGCGCCTGCCCGCTGACCCAGCCCTGCAGAGCGCCCCACCCTGGGCTAAACCCCTCTGCCAGGTGCCATAGGGGACCGAGGTGAGTCCTGCCCTGTACAGAGTGGCACACACACAATAGAGATGTGCCAAAAACCGTGTGGAAGAACCTCATGTCCCCACTAGCAAGGATCTGCCCACATCCCCCATCCTTCTCCATCCTGCTCCAGGCATCAATCCAAGCCCAACATGGTGTGAGGTCATCTGGAAAAGAGAAGACCCCCCACTTGTGCCACTTCACCGTGTGTCTCTAGGCAGCATCGACGCACGCCCTTGAAACTGCAGTTGTTTCTCTTGGAGGTTTTTATTTCCCCTCCTCTAAACGGGAGCTACCTGTGCCATACTCCGAAAGCGAAGCCAGACCCCCACACACCGTGGTGTGGGCTGCACGCCCATCGTTATTCCTTAGGCAAATACGTGGCTGAAAATCAGCTCGACTGGATAAACCCAAACTGGTGGTGATGGTGAAGCTCAGCCCCCACCCTCACCCCGCACCAACAGCACCAAGAAAAAGCAGCACATAGGAAAACTGTTTTCTTTGGTGTTAAACCTGCTGCCAAGGAAACTTCACACAGCCAGAGGGAGAGTCCTGCTGCACACAGCAGCGTTTTTCCAACCAAAACTTGGGAAAGGGGAAAGAGATCTACACACACAGAGGCTTGGATGCAGGATGAGTGTGTGTATGTCCCCCCCATATATATATACATATACACACACACTACATCTATCTCCCCACCAGAGTTTTCCACAGCGAGTTGCCAACAGTCACCTCTTGCTCCCCAAAGTTGCAAGCTGATTTGGTTTGGGGTTTGTTTTGGTTTTTTTTTTACCCTTTAACCTTGAAAATTAACCTAAAACATAGGGCGCAGTACACATGACTTCCTCAAATAAATTGCATCCTTAATTATGAACACCCTCCGCTCCTCTGTGCTCCAGGCCACGCTGCCCCAGCGGACACCCCCCTCCTGATGAGTGGTTATTGAACACGCGAACAACAATCAACACTAATTAAATACTCAGCTGTGGAGAGGAGACAATGTTTATCAAAAAATGCAAGAGGAGGGGAGCACATCTTCTGTTTTCTATAATTAGTTAGCGATATTCCCCAGGCGGTTGTGGAAATCGAACTCGGGTTTGCTCACATCTGTTTGGCACAGGCAGACAAAGGCCACTATGGCCCTGGGCCCCCCTGTCTGTCCATCCGTCTATCTGTCCACCCCCAGACGTACACCCTAGCGCAGCGCCTGCACGGTGCCACTGCAGCATCCCTGGCCGGCAGAGGAAGGCCACCCACCCTCCTCACCTCCTCTGTGGGTGTCACAGATGGGGATTAGGATATTCAAGGGGGGTGAAGTGGCTGTTGGAGTGGCTGCAGAGTTCCCATCCTAGGGAACTCCAGGGACTTAGGCAGGGTAGGCACACCAGCACCACAGGATCCCTGTCCCCACAGGAGATGCTACAGGCTCAGGGAGGGTAGAAAGTGAAGGGTGAGGGCACGAAGTGTTTGCACCTCCCCTCACACTCCGCTGAAAATGAACTCCTCGTCAGCAGGAAATAATTTGAATGCAAATTTAAACCTTTTTAATTCCTTAATTCCTGTGCAGTTTTGAGCTGGGGAAGGGGCAGGACGAGGCTGTTCGTTCCCCTCTGCCTAACATTATTACCGGCTTAAAGATCTACTCAGCAGCAGAGGACAAGAGTTAAAATTTCCCTGAAGGAGGGGAAGTAAGGCGATTAGCCATTGCCAGGGGCTGCATGCTGAAGCCTGGGAAGGGCTCCAGATAAGAAAACGCTGGTTTCATACCTCGTACATGAATGAGGAACAAGAGGAACAAGAAGAACTCTCCATCATACTCCACGCTTGGGTATTTACCCAGTTGCTGCCCTGTAGAGCCACACTGCTGTTGCCCATCTCCCTACGCCGACCCTACAGCCAGCCCAGAACAACAGGACCCTGATCTCAGGCAATGCTCCGGAGTTACTACATGAATAAGTCCTTTGCATCCACCCCTACAGGAGCTGCCAGGCTGTACAACATGTCTCCTGCCCTCCCCACAGGCATCCCCCCAAGCAGGCTGTGCCCACACCCACCCAGGTCCCTTCCTGAGGTCTATTCCGCTCCATTAACAGTTCAGCTTTCTGTCTTCTCTACATAATTCGATAGGAACAAATATTGTCCATGCAGCACCATCCTCAGCCCAACCCCGCAGCGAGGCAGGGCTGCCACAGCCCCACTCCTGAGGGGATGCTGGGGTGATGTTGGCTGCCGGTCCAGCAGCAGCAGAAGCCCTGGGGATGCCACAGCCCCGCTCCCTCTCCCTGCCAGCAGCGGTTGCTTCCCAGCCTCGGCCCCCCGCTCGATCCATCAATACTGGGCAGAGTGTGTGAGAAGGGGAGGCACGGCCCCGGCCCCAATCAATAGGTGCAGCCGCCGTAGGTGCTGCACTTGTTGAGCAAGGCCACGGTGGAAGGAAAAGAAGCGATGTTAATACGTTCCCCCTCCATGCAAAGCCAGAGCCAAACACACAGGAGCAAGTTGGGGAGGGGGGAAACAATATTTTTCAGCATCTTTCACTAAATAGTGGCAGTGGAAGGAAGTGCTGGGAGCTGGGGGAGCAGAGCTGGGGGATGTGAGCCCATCCTGCAGCACAGCCGGGTCACACTCCTGGGCTTCTTCATCCATTGCCCCTGATGCTGCTCATCACACACAGCCTTGGGTTGTAAAATACACCAGGAAAGCTAAAGTTCATCACAGCTCAGGGTCCGTGTCCTGCACACATGTGGGTGATGGGGGCTTCACCTCCTTTTCAGCCCATCTTGCTCCAGTCATCAAGAGCAAAAGCCAGCTAGGCATCAGCACATGGTTTTGCTGGGTGAGTTCGGAGCTCATGATGCTTTCATGGTACTTTCCATCTTATTGCTGCCTCCCTACAAGACCGAGGACCACTACCCTCACAGAATCACAGAATCACATTTGGAAGGGACCTCGAAAGCTCATCCAGTCCAATCCCCCCCGCCAGAGCAGGGTCACCCAGACTAAATCCCACAGGAACACATCCAGGCGGGTTTGAATGTCTCCAGAGAAGGAGATTCTGCAACCTCTCTGGGTAGCCTGTCCCAGGGCTCCATCACCCTCAAAGATTCTCCTTATGTTCCCATGAAACCTCCTGCGCTCCAGCTTGCACCTGCTGCCCTTTTGTCCTATCACTGCCAACCCTGAGAAGAGCCTGGCTCCAGCCTCCTGATTCTCGCCCTTCACATACTTATAGACATTAATAAGGTCACCCCCCCATAGATGGGGCAGCACTGTAGATGGGGCAGGGGATGTAACCAGTGGGAGGAGCCAGGACACTGGCACAGCCTCTGCCACTGTGGAGGATGTGCTTTCCGACTCACTCAGCTCGGTGGCATCAGCACTATGGGTTTATATAACCAGGCTCTGAAATCCGTACGTTGCCCTTATGCTCTGTGGTGATCTACCCTAAATACCTACAATATTTCTGGGAGTAAACAACCTCCAAGACTCATTTCTTAGAGCAGCAGCAGATGGTCAAGAGCATTTCCTGAAATTGAATATTATAATGAATTTAGGATCGAAAAAATTTACATAATAATCTGTTTTAGATTCTGATAGTGAAGAAACCTACACAGAAACTGTTTCTTTTCAGCTATTTGAATTAAAGTATAAATCTTCAAGTACTTTAATTATAAACAAACTCTTGGCTATTCCAGATCCATGAGAGAAATTGAAAAATTAACTACCCAGCGAAGCTCAAGGCCACACGTCAGGCTTAATTCATCAGTGAGCTTACCTCTCGCGACCCGGCTGGCGGCTGGGCTCCCCCGATGGCAGCAGGACCGGGATGCTCGGGGGCCATCGGCCACTCTCAGCTGGGGTCCTGCCCATTGTGCCTGAGCCAACTCGGGATTTGGCTGGTGCCATCAAGTCCCCATCACACTGCACAGCCGGTACAATCCCACGATGGCTCAGCTCGGCAATGTGCAGAGCTGCTCAGGGAAGGCAAGAGCTCTTGGTTTGGGGGGGGTGTTAATGGCTTTTGGGCTCGTTGCAGCAGGTGGTCCCCGGCTCTGCACCCGCAGCTGGGGATGGGGGTGGAGGGGCGGATGGGTGGGGTGAGATGAGAGGAGAGGGATGAGATGGCACGGCATACCACAGGTGGGATGGCGTAGGATGTGATAGCACAGCGTGGCACAGCACAGGCTGGATGGCATAGTATGGATGGGATGCCACAGCAAGGGACAGGACCGTGCTGCCCTGGGGATTAGCCGTGCCCAGCTCCAGGGGGAGGAAGGCCCTCCTGAACACACACAAAGCCCCCAGTTACACCCAGTCGCTGGGAACGGGGTCCCACCATCCCTTCCCATCACTCCCCCCACGTTCTGGGGATGCCCATGTTGACGCAGTGGCGCAGATGCCAACACGGTGGTGAGGTGGCAAAGGCCCGGGGAGGTCACAACCCCGGCTGAAACCCATGTCAGGCTATGATAAACCTGCTGCGGGGGCCGTTGGCAGCCTGGGTTCCAGCAGAGACATCACACCCTCTTGATGCTGTTGGGCCACAGAAAAATATGTCTTCCCACCCTCGTGACAGGAGATGCAGAGGGCCTTCCCTTTCAGAAAAGCAAATATTTAGTTTAGATAAAAAACCCCGAGAGTGTTTTCCCCAGGTAATACTAGTAACTAAAATAATCACATTCACTTTGCTGGTTTAATTTTATATTTCCATTTCTACCTTATCTTTTCTCTGCAAGCATCATTAAACCACACCATAACAAAAATACATGAACTGTTATTCTTTCAAGAGAAGCCATAAACCACCTCAAAGCTTTTCAAGTTTATTCTTATCTCATACATCTTCCTATGGTTCTTTTTTTTTCCTTTCCCTTCCCCTTCATGCATTTCAGGAAGGCAGTTTTCCCTGATGTTAAGAATAGTTGCATTGAAAATGAGATGCTGCCTCTGAAAAACCCCTCTGGAGGATTAAATAAGTAAAATATAGCCAGAAAATAAACTGGAACCTCATTAAAATAATTTTGCAAGGAGAAATCCTGCTTTACAATAGGTTTTCAATATCACTTAGAAAATTCTTACAGTCATATATATATATATATATGTTTTTAATTCAGGACCTTCCATTAAAAAAGACATTATGGAGGGAACAGAGAGGCCATTTAGTACCCTTGTTTATATAAAAATACGTATTAGGCACAGATGCAATCTCCAGGAAGGACTCGGGGTGCAGTTGGAATAAGCTGGAAGGTGCTAATGAGGGTTGGCAAAGCTGCTGCCAGACACCACCAGCTCCTTTATCCCACTGGGTAAGCGAACCCCGCGCGCCGCTCTCACGTCCCCCATCGCTTTTGACTGGACTCCTGCTCCTCCTCAGTGCTTCTGGGGAGTGGCAGAGGGGTCACCCTGAGACTGTGTTATGGCACTGGCATGCTCCATCCTCATCAGACAGGGATGGGGTCATGCCAAGCAGCTTGGTCTGGGGTCCCAAACTGCCCGTGGGCAAACTGCTGCTGCCCACAGGATGCCAGGAACGATCCCAAATGGAAAAGCTGGAACTCTCCTGGCTGGAACTCTACAACGTGTATCCAATGTACAGGACTGGGCAGTACCTTGAAACAAGGACAACCTCATCCTGCTCTGCTTGCAGCATCACTCCATCACCTGCTATTTGTTCTCATGCTAGGAGGGATGCCCATGCTGCCACCCCCACTCCAGCTCCCCTCTCCCTTCTCTCTCCCACCTCCCAGCCCCACACCAGCACCCAAACCCACGCTGCCAAGCAGGAAAAAGGGGACGTTTCCCAAAGCACCAGCGCCTGAGGGGATCTAAGCTGGCAGCAAGGGGCTGCTCAGGGACCAGATCTGTAACGGAGTGCCAAGCCTGCAAACAGTGCAGGTGGGGAGTCAGCCTACAGCACCCTGACCCTGGGAGCACGAAGGAAAAGGCCCATCTGCAGCTACAGCTTTCAAAAACGGGAAAAGTGTTGCCATGTTGGGTGATGGGAAGAGGGAGGAGGGAAAACATCATTTTACTATCCATCGCCTCCTGCAGAAGCAGGCAGCAATTGCTTCTGTAATTAATCGAACGCTGGAGAAGTGCTGATGATTTATATAGATACAGAGGCCTCAACCCAAAGCCCTCCCAGCCCTCGGCAGCGCTGGTCACCTTGAGCTGCTCCACAGGACCGAGCCTGTCCTCTCTCCCCATATTTGGGTGCTCGGACACTTCAGTAACCCCATGGGCTTTCTACAAACCTTTTGGTGGCAGCTTTAAAAACATTCAGAACGAACCTTTTATACCCAAATGCAGGTGGTGCAGCTCCCTTCCAGCGGAAGGGGATGTGGCAGCATCGGGGCCGGACCTGTGGGACATGCAGGATGTCACCAGTGTTCAGATCTTCAGAGAAGACAGCTGAGCTCCTGCTTCCCAAGTGCTGAGTTTGCAGCTTCAGGAACAGGCCAATGGGGGAAAAAAAATAAGAACTTGGCAGGTTTAGGTTTGCATCAATCCATGGCACATCATTACGTCTTGATGGTACCTAAAACTGTCGATCATAAGCAAGGCAATTAGTCCAGCAGGGGATGAGGAGGGACCACAGAACCCACCCAGTTGTTTCACACCAAAAACCTCCCTCAGAGGGAAATCCCGAAGCAGAGGCTCCTCACACGCATGGGGCTGGAGGCCTCTGAAGCAGCATCATGGCTTAAGCATGAAAATTGCCAAGGTGGGAGCAGTTTTGGACATCCTATGTAAGGAGAGGCTATACCACGGGTGGCCCGAGGATGTAACCCTGGTATACCAACACACACTTACCTCCAGAGGCTTCAGACCCTTGTAAGTGTCGTGACTATTTGCACACTCATTGAAAATGCCTTCAGCTACCACCAAAACCTCCGTCATTTTGCACTGGGCCTCTAAATCCCTTCAGTAATCCCAAGGATGAAGCCCAAAGGAGGTTAAAGCATCATCCCTGAAGGAAGATGCTCTCCCCGCCTCCTGTGCTGACCCCTTTGCCAGTCTCTGGGATGGTAGCAGTGCAAAACCTGAGCCGGAAACACCTCTGCGGTCACCAAACCTGATCGCACGCGGTATTTGGGCAGCGAGTTTTCTACAGAATAAATATCACACTTCAATTTCATGGTAACTTAGGAGGGTTTACTGGCAAATACCATGGCTTTTACATGGTTCTACCAATTACCAAGCAATTACACGTAACCTAGATCTGGAGGACATACGGTGGCAATACAATGCATTCCTCCCCACGCTAAGAAGAAAGAGGCACTTAATAGAAAACACTTTTTTCCTGTTTTTTAAATCACAAACCCCTCTGCAATATTCTTGCATGGCGTTATTAAGACTCCACATCGGTATCAGACCCAAAGCAAAGGCTCCCAGCCCATTAGCACATCAGTAGTGGGATGATGGATAAAAATTTCCTTTAACCTGCACCATATGTCACTCCCCACAAAGTTTTGTTATTTCGATTCATCAGGTTTGTACCTCAACGCCCCCCATCCTGTGCAATTAAATCCCATTTAGCAGCACTGACCTTCGGGTTTGAACTCGTCATTCCTACAGCTGGAGTTTTAACAGCACTTTTAAATAAAGAAAATCAAATGCCTGCAAATTAAGGGTGGGGTACAGGGAGCCCTCTGCAGGGAAATCCCTCCTGTACCTCTCCCCTCATGATACCAGAACAGGGAGAAGGGGGGGAAAAAAGGAGAAAGGGAAAAAAACCCCACCCCAACCCAACCCACACAACAAAGTGCTGGCACATTTTAACATGTTGTAGCATATTTGTAAACATCATTAATCACGGATTAGCAGATGGTAATGTTAATTGCACCTGTGGAAGTAACAAGACCTCAAGGTTGATTACATTTACAAACTCAGATCGGGGCTGCAGCACGGCGGAGGATTCCCCACCGCCGGCAAGAAAGGTGTCCCTTGGGTGGTGTTTCCAGCCTTAGGACTGCGTCGTGCCCTCCAGCCACAGGTTCCTCCAGCTTTGTGAGGAGAAGGAAGGTGTTTCTCCATCCCAAAGCCCCTCTGGCCTCAGGAAACCTAACTCGGACCCACTGATGGATTTTTTGGTGGTGTCAATAACCCGCACACAAAAGTGGGATGTGGGGCACAGGCTGAGCATTTCTCGCAGCCGCGTCACCCTGGAATTGATTTTGGGGGGATGAAGAGATTTATGTTCCCCCACATCTGAGGATAAAAAGGCCAAGACATGGGGTGCATCTTCTGACCCAAGTAGGACAAATATTTGGCCACCGTGCTCAGCGACACTTTGATTATTGATAAATCATTTTGGAAAGGCGATTACTAAAATTTTAAAATCAATTTGGTAAATAAGCTGCTGAAAGGAATCCACAACGAGCAGCAGGGAGGGAAGAATTGACTTCCAAATTACACACACACACACTTTATTCATATCTAAACATCAAAGAGCCTGTGTGTACAAACAGAAGTAATCAGGGAGTGTGTTTTGATCTTGCTGATGTACACAAAAAATGACAATTAATGTCCTCCTTTATGATATAAAGCTGGGAGTTTTTTACAGTTACATTAGAGGGCCGATTATAGTCAAGCTTAAGGCTAAAAATAATGAAAGACTATAAAAACTACATTTTAACATTTAAAAATATCCAGGAAATTAACTGGAGAAGCAGGCAATGATCCAATTAATGGATTGCATTTATTAGATCAGAGGCAAACCGCACAGCACACAAAACTCCATCTCCAAAGGTGTGAGTAGAGGTGCCTGTGGCTCCTCACCGGCCTCAGCCCAGAGCGGGATGGAGTTGAGGCTGGAGGAGGAGGTAGTTTCACGGGAAAGCCATCTGGGTGACAGCAGAGTGACATCCCAGGGCCAAAAGGTACCTACAAGCAGCAGAGGTGTGTGGAGCGGGATTTACTGTGCATGGAGAAGCCTGTAGTGCAGCTCCCAAGCAAAAAAAAAAGAGCTGCAGCCCTAGTTACAAAGGCAAATCTTGTCTCTTCAAATTCAAGTCTCATGCAGCTCCCAAAAAGCCACCTCCAATACTCCGGAGTCCAGGCGAGGTGCTGCATGGATACAGCAGCTGTCTGGAGGGATTCAGGGGGGTGTTGGATAGGTGCTCGACTGATGGACAAGCAACCACGGGACCTTGGATCTAACTCACTCACCCTGTCACAGAACCACTGCAGGCACCGGGGGTTCAGAGCTTTGTGGGAAGCTTCCAGAAGTAAAGTAGCTGCTCCATCATTACTCACCTGGCACCTCCTTAGAGGGGGTGAGCAGCAGAACCAAGCGCAGTCCCACAGCGCCCTGCTTTCCCTACCACAGGCAAGGTGCTCCCTCTTTTAAAGTACAGCTCAAATAAATGAAAGGAGAAACAGCACTTCCTATGGCATCAGGAAAATATATATACTTACCTATAGGTCAAGAATAAAGAAACAGCTTTATCCTCATCCCTGCTGCTGTAAACGAAGGATTTAATTAGCCCCAAGTGCAGGCTTCTTCTGAAAACAGGAGCAAATCTGAGCCACGGGCACCCTCTGCCGGGAACCCACTGTTGGAATCAGCTCTGGGGGGGTGGGGGTGCCCTGCAGCCTCCCTGGCCCACGAGTCTTTTCTTTCAGCACTGAAACACACCTTCGGCTGACAAAATCCAAGCGTTCCCCTTGCCGGAGAGTTCCGGCCCCAGCAATGGACCAGTCACTGTTACTGGGAGCCACTCACCTTAAGCCCAGGCACAGTGCCTGGGGGTGGTGGAGGTGGGTGGGATTTGGGGTTTCTCTTTATCCACAGGAGAGAGGGGAAAAAGGGCAGACGCAGCTCAGGGTCTCCCACTCCCACCCACAGCACCACCCGGCCAGGGCCTCCCAGGGACGCATCTGAAAAACCTTCACATCCAGACTTCATTTAGCTCAAAGGAAAGTCCTAATTAGTCACTCTGAGTGATTTACTTGTTCATTTGGAAGGGGGGGGAGGAAGGAGGAGACTAAGCTGAATTGTTTGAAATTATCCCTAAAGGGCACTGTAAATTAAGTGTTAATGAGGAATCCTATGCAAAGGGCCACAGCAGCTAAATAAAATAATTAAGGTGGTAAGTGATAACGTTCATTTGATTCTCAATAATTTAGCCAGCCTGGTTTTCAACCAGGATATTTGGAAACGAAGGTACCCTGGCCTTCTCCCATGCTGTCAGCACTGGGGCAGCTCAGCATCCAGTAAGATCAGGCCCTGCACGGAAAGGAAACCTTCCTGGAAGAAGAGGACAAGACGATGATTCCCCTCCCCACCTGAGGGAAGTGTTCTGTTCTGCTAATCACACTCCAGATTCATAAATGACACAAAAAGGATGGAGTCGAGACTACAACCACTCCTTACAGAGGATTTATTTTGATGTGCTGCCTTGTCCCCTCCTATAGCTCATGGCTGCGCTTCAGCAGGGCTGCAGACCCACAACACACTGTGATTCCAGACGCTCCAGCAGCGACACGCAACACAGAACCCCCAGATTTCCTTGTGAAGGAATTGATGCTGAGCAGCCTCAAGTCACACCTGGTTATCACCAGTTGCTAAGGGGTCGGAGGGCACAGCTGCTCCCAGGCGCAGCACCACCTCTTACCTACAGAGCAAGCAATGGGCAAAGCGCCCCGTGCAACAAGCACAAAGCTCATGGCCATCACTGGGTGTTTCAATGCAAAATCGGAAGGATTTGGCACTTTGCTTTGAAAATTTGGCTGTGCCTCCCTTCCTCGCAGCCGCTCCTCTGAGGTGCAGTGGGAGGTGTTACTGGGTACCTGCAGGTGTCTGACTTCAGCAGTTCTTCTGGCAGTACCACCCGTCAGCCACGGCACAGCTTGGGTCGGGGGTGGGGGGCTCTCCCAGTAACTTGCAGGGACAGTGATGAGGCTGGAAAGAGCACTGCCACATCCACACCAACAGGGCACGGCCATGGAATGCCAGCAGATTCCCACACCAAATACAAAAACCCCATTCAATCACTGTGCCTCAGCTTTTGGCTGCAGATGGAGTGCAGGAAAATACCTGTGGGGAAGGAAAATAAAATTTAAATACGAGATCTTTTCATAAACCACAAAAAAAGTGTTCTGAAGGCCTGGATGTTTGTTGGATTTTGAATACAGAAGTTTAGACTACAATGCTGTTGTCTATCAAAACTGTTTTTACCAGTAGCAACAGAGACGTTCAGTGACTCGATCCCAGGATGAAGCACCCTGCCGGGGGGTATGGACAGCATCCGATGGCACAAGAGCTGCGTCTCCAGGGAAAGTCCATCACCTTCGTTACCTGCAGAACAAAGACAGTGCTTGGGTCCACTCACAGCTGCTGCCACATCCCTTTTCCCCCTCCCACCCAAGTACAGTCCTTGCTAATGCTCTGTCACTATTGCCCTTGCCCCTAACCTCACCAGCTTCCATACAGCAACAGCCAAGAAGTACCAACCAGAGGCAAGACAGGCACCTTACCTGCCTGCCCACCCCTTCCCAGCTCACTCCAACCTTCCCAGATCCATTCTCGAGTATCCGAAGCATTTTTGAGGAGTATCTGTGCACGCACAGCTCAGAGCCTCATAGCCTGAGTGCAAAGACCCCCTGCACAAGCAACCCCCTGTCCACATACATGAGCTGCTGCCAGAGGAACAGGGCAGACCAGAGGTCACAGGCCTGTTCCGGTCCAGCAAACCCCCCATCCCTACGGAGAGCGTGGGGTTCTGCCTTCGCAGCACGTGGTACCACCAGCCAGGACTTGTGAATGCAGACAGTTTAACCAGAGGCTTCAATTGATTAGTTGTTAAACCATCCAGCAGCCCTGATATGTTTGGTCTGATACACTAGTGAAACAGAGTTGAAATCTATCCCAGGTCATTAGTAGTTGTTTGACTCACACTGTCACAAAGGGAAATGGAAAGGGAGAGGCTTTAAACAATCCTGTGCGCAGACAAGTGAGAATGCAGAAGACCACAGACCTCCAAGCCCGCTCGGCTCCCCAAAGAATTCTTCCACCTTCATTATTTAGAGCTACCCAGGCAGCTACACAGCTGCAAGAATACCCAGCTCATTCCACAGATGTGCTCGCCCTCTGACAAAAGAAGCTCAGCAAGGTAGAAGCCAAACGTTTCCCTTCAAGAGCCTTACCCAGAGCCCAGCTGAACCCCAGACTTGTCCGGGGACAGTACTGCTTGACCAGTGCTGCATGACCAGTGCTGCCACCACAGCCTCGCTCAGCTAACTGGAACTGAGACACTTCCCTCAAATTTTCACAGCGTAATGGATGCTCAGGGTACTGCCTGTGCCTGGAGACTCACTCCTCTGTAAAGCGAACAAGCTCCTTGCTTGGCTGAGTGGCCACAAAATCCCTCCTGTTGTGTCCCCAGCGGGCACCATGTACTTATCTGTGCGACACCCCTTTGACCACACAGGCTAGGAACGTGCTGTTATCCCCAGGTTCGTTTTTCTGGCCCCACCTTACCATTAGGATCTGTTTTGCATAAGGAAAAGAATGCTTTAGGTAATCTTCCATCACCTTCCCACAAGAAGCAAGCATCCTTTGGGATCCTTTGGGAAAAGCATCCTTTGGCTGATGTAAAAGAAACAAAACACCCAAGTCCCACCCTAACCATTATTTTCTCCCTGCCATAAGCCAGCAGTGCAGGCAAAGCGAGGGAGAGTTATCCAAGGGAATCCTGGGTGGCACCAGGAATTGAAGCCAGGCCTCCCATAGTCTGGCCTTCCTCTTCATCACTTGACTCTGGCTCTCTAGGGATGCCTCAAGAACAAAAAACAAATTAAAAATAGATTAAAAAAAAATTCCTACTTTTTCCTGATTCAACACAGAAAAGTTTTACAACTCATGGCTGTATTTGTCTCCTGACCCTCTCAAACCACTTTCCTGGGTCTCTCCAACTGGGACAGCAGCAGCTGCCAGAGGTGCCACAGCTCTTGAAGCAAATCCTCTCCTCTCCCTGATAAGAGTCTTACGATTCTTAATAAAGGCAGCAATTTCACTTCCAGCTTTTACAAAGCTTTTTTTATGGCTCTGGCTGCTTAAAATAATTAGGAACCATAAATTCTGGGCAAAAAGACTTGCAGAGTGTGACACGAGGGATGGAGTACTGACTGAGCCATACTAACTCCTAGTTTATACTGGTGAACAAACCACTTCCCACTTCAGATCTCTGACTTCTGTCTCTCAGCTTTGGCCCTCGCTGACCATCCTCACAGACCAGCCTTAGAGCTTGGCTGAAATGATGCCACAGGTCTCCTGCCCTGGTTACAATTAACACCATGGTCACAAGTGCAGTTTCCAGTGTGGGAAGCTCATCTCCCAGCAGCAGCCACCATGCTGGCAGCACAGAGAGATACGCAGAATGAGCATCTCACTAAAACCCCCAATTCCAACCCCAAGCTAAAGACTGAACACGTAAAAAGAACAAATTATCCAGAAACTCTTCACGCTCAGACACCTAAACTGCTCCCAATCTGTTCCTGCACTCGCAAGGCTCGTCTGCGGGGCAGCCAGCCTGCCTGTCACCTCCAGCAACCACTCCAGTGCAGACAACATTAAGCTGGACTGTCCAAATCACTCTCTGCCAAGCCCGCGAGGATGCCACGAGGGTGAATTCCAGTCTGCAAATGCTTAACTCACAAGACAATCTGGGAAGCTTGCTGCTGTGCTAAATTATCTCTGCTGCTCTCTGTTTGTGGCTGCAGGTATGCTACATATTCAGATCTAGGACGTTTCTTCAAACAAACCCCAGCATCAGATGACTGTAATGTTCAATTTTCTTTTCAGCGAAGAGTTAGTGCTCAGCAGAGAGTTGAAATCATTACTGCTGCAAGGTCCGGGAGCTCTCCTCATGCATCTACCAATCAGCCTCCAATCTCCCTTGACAAAAGGATATTTGGACTTTTTCCTGGAGAAATCTCTCATAATTCAAGGTAACGACACCACTGCCACTTTCACCCCCTTCCTTTCTCCTGGTGTTGTCATTGTTTCTGGAATGCATTTTTTTGTGGTCCATCAGCAAGGCTGCTAGGCTCCCTACTCCCTTCATAATATAGCTCCACACATCTTGTAGAGATGCCAGATTTGCAGTGTTGTCTTGTCAGTATTTCTAGGAGTTCAATAAACATTTTAATTAAAGGAATGTCTTCAGAGCCAAGAAAACCGCAGCACGGGGCAGGATTACAGCCCCTCGATGGCTCATCGCCAGCACGACGCTGCTTCCAAGTGTAAAAGCTCAAACCAGCTCTGGTGCCAGGTGACACAAAGTGGGGGGCTAGGGCATGGCCACATAAAGGTGTCTAGAGCAGGAATTTCCAGAAGAATTTCTTTCTCTAGCTGCCACGAGGCCATTACTCCCTTTTTCTTCACCTTCTGGGAGGCTGCACAATCCCAAACTCTGCTTACAACTTGCCTTGCAAGTATCCTTTATACAAAGAGTCAAGAGAAGCAGAGGGCCCTGGAGAAATTGCCCAGTTGAGGTGCTCGGGAAGCAGCACACCTGGCTCAAACAGCACACAGGTCTGGCAGGGAGGAGGCTGCACCCACTCCCCTGCTGATACCGCAGCAGCCACAGCTCCTGCCTTCTCCTCGTGGCCCCTGACTGGTCTCTGTGGCGGTCTCTGCACCACAAAGCCCACCTCTGTGCTCAGACCATGCCCAGCAACAGCTCCTCATCCTTCTTCCCAGACCTGGGCACAGAGATACATATTTCTGGGGGTTTTTTTAAGAGGAAACATGACTGACCCTGTGCAGCAACTGAACAAACCGTTCATCTATGCAAACTGGTTTGTCTTTGCCAATTCTACTGGGAGGTTTCTCAGCTCCCCCTCTTCTTCTAGGTCCCCTTTTCACTTGCAGCCAGGTCCTTCTAGTATCCCTTCCTCAGCTTCTCTTTTATCCAGACCAAAGCAGGATGAATGTAACAGAACGGACCCACAACTACCTTTGGAATGAAGCATCACCCTGACCGTCCCCTCGCACACAGGCTTCCACCAAGCCCAGAGCTCTGCAAAGTGAAATACCTATTACTATAATAACGGGTCTACTCCACCGAAATTCCAAGCAACTGATAACAGGAACATTTTCCACATCCTCAGGCTTGGCGACCGTTCCCACGACTTCCCAGCCTTCTGCAGTTTTTGTCTAGAAAGGGAAAAGAAACAAATGTTAAAAAAATTGTCTATTTTTCAAGCCTAAAAAGAAATCACATTGTGTATGCAAAGACACATTTTTTTTAAAAAAAAAAATCTTTCCAGTTAAGCCAACTGTTTTTTCTGAGGTTTTTTTAACATCCCTTGAATTTTTAGCACCTAAGTCTTCCCAGTACCCCACACAAACCTTGATTTAATAGAAAAAAAAGGTAATTTTCTTTCTGCTGTTTATTCCAGTTCAGCAAGCAAACAAACAGCAACTGAAAAGCTTTTTTTTTTCTTTTGCCCATATGAGAGTTGTAGGAAGGTTTTTGCCAGGAAAGCATACAAAAAGAGTAGTGTTAAACAAATTAGCATAAAGCTAATCCACCCAGCGATGCAGGGGAAGTTCTCAAGTGCAGGCTCAGCCACCAGAAGCCCACAGTAACATTTTCAGAGCGCACATTTCCAAACTCAGGTGCCAAAACCCCTGCTCAATACAAAAGGCAGGGCACTCCACACTCAGCGCCGCACATCACCAGAGAACCAGCCTTCCCTCCCGTGCCTGAGTAAAAAGAGCCTTAATTATTTGTCTTGGAAATCCATTTTAACAATAAAAGAGCTGCTGCTTCTTGCCAGCTTCATTTCCTGGGAAATTGGCACTTTTTACATTACATTATATCAAATTTACACCAGCCAGGCAATGCCAAGGGTTAGGCCAGGGAATCTGGGTCCAATTAAATGAACTGCTGCAATGGCTCAAAATATTAATATAACTCAAGCTTTACAGTAACAGAGTTATTCTTCCAGCTGTTTCAATTAAATATCGATGTATTTTATATATCTTTCATTTCACCATCACCCAGAGCTCCAGCTGCCCCAGACCTACCGTAGTACAGCTGGACAAGGGTTTTCCAGTACTAGGTGGGATAAGTCCAGGCTTACCTTGAGCTCAGCCTCCGCATTATGAGTAGCTCATCCTCAAAGGGACACGGGCACGCAGCGACCCTGGGGGTGCCTCTGTTCCCCTGAGGGTCTGCTGCCCCTGCCCCCACACTCGGTGCTGGACCCTCCAACCCCACTGCTCCCCCAGATCTGAGGGATCCCCCACACGATCAGTGTGGTTTAAACCACGTTTTTCCACGCGCATTCCCTGTCCTTTTGCAGGGTGTTCTGCGAAGGGCCCTATCTCACCTCGCCGCATGGGTACAGCGTAGAAAGATTCCCAGCGGCTCCCACCAGCCTTGGTTTCTCCTCTCTCCCTTGCTCCAAAGGCTGCCCAATGCTGCCATCGTGTGCCTGGGCCCTGGGATGCTGCCTCCACAGCACGCTGGGCGAGACCTGCTGCAGGCTGCAGCGCTAGCTCCAGACCCCACGGGGAGAAAGGGAGCCAGACCCTGTCTTATCGAGCTCGCAGCCTGGACAGCATCCTGCTGTCGCCATCCTCCAGAAAAAGGCCCGCCGCTCAGGCTGTCACCCCACCCCACGGCATGGGACTGTCAGACGTGGTCCGACAGCACAGACCAGCGGCAGCAGGCAGAGATGCAGAGCAGGAGCACAGGGCACTGCAAATAACCCAGTCCTCATCCTGTACCTCTCTCCAATGCGTGCAATATTTGAGGTTTATTGAAAGGAAAACAAAACCAACGCCATAGATCATTCTACCTTCAAGAAACTCTGGATATCATCCGTGCTGTAGACATCTAAGACTTCCATAGCTCCAGAGCTAGCTTTGCTCACTGTCGGAGTCAAGGGGCAGCTGCAAGGCAAAAAAAAAAAAAAANAAAAAAAAAAAAAAGGAAAAGTGTCATATGAGAACATTTATGTTTCTGTATTTCCTTCTCCTCCCTCTGCAGCCCGGTTCCAACCAGTCCACCAATGATTTTGCTCACTATAGACATATTTTCCTAGGAAGGCTCAGAAGTTACCCCAGGAAACAGACTGCAGCAATTCTGTGCACAGATGGACAACTGAAACACTGAACAGCATAAACCAAAAAAGTACCCAGGGAGGTATACACCAGCCTGGAATACCACGTCCCACAGCCTCCCTGCGGAGCACAATGCACAGCAGCAGCTAGCCCTGTCCTGCTCTGAAGCTCAGCCCTGAAAGCCGTCTAAAGCTGAGCAACACAGGCGAGAAACTTCCTTGGGAGCAAGTGGGAAAAGAGAGAGAAAAGCTGAAGGAGCAGATAACCAAACCCATACCTGTTCCTCTGGCTTGTCACCACTCTGTCTACCCCCAAGAAGTATGCAGAGCGCAGCAATGCCCCCATGTTCATGGGATCCTGGATCTGCTCCAACACCAGCCAGATCAACTGTTGCTTCAGATTACCTTTGTCCTCCAAGCCAGGCTTTTCATCTTCCTCCAAACTCTTGAAACGGAGAGGAGAGGCCTCCAAACAAACTCCCTGGTGGACCCCACCTTTGCAAAGAGCGTTCATCTCTCTCTTTGTGATGTGGTGCACAGGGACTCCCTGGGCCATGGCCTGAAGGACAAACTCACTCATGATGAGCTGCCGAGAGCCGCTGCTCTCCTTGAGGAACAGCCTGAACAGGTCCCTTCTCGATTGGGAGAGCGCCATGGAACACGGTGCGACCCCAAATAAGATCTCCGAGCCTTTAGTCCTCTCGATGAACGGAAGCTTCTCACCCAGCCTCTTCCTCGCCTTTGCAGAGCCACCCTCTCCCGAGCTCCCCGGCCCCGGCCCGGATCCTCTCTCGTATGGCCTGTCCCACGGCCGTGGTTGCCTCTGCGGGGCCTGGCCCCCACGGGAGCCCGGGGAGCGGGTCACGGCCCGAGAGGCGTGCGGAAGGGCTGACGGGAGAAGTTGCGCGCCGCCATCCCCAGCTCGGGGCGGCCCTTCCTCCCTCCTGCCCGCTGCCGGGGGCCGCTGCTCCCCAGCGGAGCGGTGCCGCAGCCCCCACGGCCACCGGCCGCAGTTAGCGAGCGGCAGCGCCGCGGCCCGCCACGCACCGGGCTTGAGCACTTGCTCCATTGGTGACACCGAGGCCCTTTCCGACGGGCCGGGCGGGCGCAGGGACCGGCGGCCTCCCCGCGGGAGCTGATAGGAGGCGGCTCCGCACCACTCACGGGCGCGGGG
>VZTU01014543.1:623770-651613 GCA_013400835.1 Zapornia atra | reverse complement strand
CGGCCGGGCCAGACCCCACCGGGCGCCGGAGCCTCTGTGCCCAGGCGGTACCCGGGGGGAGCCCCTGCAGTCGTGAGGGAGGAGGGCGGCTTTGCCCCCGCAGCTCTGGGCCGACCTGGGTCACCCCACCCTCAGCGAGGGCTGCAAAGGGCAGGGCTGGTGCGGCCCTGATGGGAGTGGGCCCTCGGCCTCTGCTGTAATTAACTTTAATTAACGACAAAACACCTCTCAAGCCCTTTGCTGGGGTACCTCACAAAGTCCGATCCCACAGGCCCCAGCCCAAGCAGCCACTCTCACCTTAGCCCTAGGGTGCAGCGTGTAACAGGCACCTGGACCGCAGCTAGCCCAGGGTGGGGGGATGTCCCTCTGAGCCCACTCCCAAAGGTCACGAGAGCGCAGCCAGGCTGCAAATAAAACCCAGAGACAGTGGGAACTGCAGATGGCACCTAATGGGCTGGAAGTGGACCTTTGGAGGGACTCCTGAATTACATCCCAGGCTTCTCTAACCGCAGGCAGAAACAGCTCCCAGAGCACCATGCAAGCCCGAGGCCCTGACACAGGCACAATGTGCTCCCAATCCTGTAACTTCACATCAAAGCACTGCTCCTTCAATTATGTGGTATTTTATATCATGAAGCTGCTTTGAAAAGTTCAGGGATAAGTGTTTTCCTGTTTACCAAAGGTAACGGTGCTCAGGATTCCGCCCCCCTTCAAAAAATGGGAGCAGAGAATGGTCCCTGAGGTCACATCATCTGCCTGGTAAGACTGCTGTACCTCCAGCACACACATTAGCTTAACTGATAATACATAGCATCTATGGCAGAAGAAAGCATGGTGAGAGAGGGGAAAATAATAGTTTAAATCTTCAAATGCTCTCTACCTATTTACAAGGTATCCCAAAATATCTGCCTCAAATCCAGCAATGGCAGCCAATTTGGCTATTTAGTACTTATTTGTAAAAAAATTGTATTTCAGTGACAGCAAACCGGAGCCCAGGAACATACCTCTGCACTGGGAGAACCCAAAAGGGGACTGGGAAAGAAAAATGCCTTCAGTTGCAGATAATCTGACAACAATAAACGAGAGACTGGAAGGATTCAATACCCAAATCTGAGCACCAACAGCAGCTCATCCCTCTCGTGGCTCGGTCAAACCCACCCTGTTCCCAGCAGCCTACCTGGGAATTCCAGCAAAACCCCATGGAGCGCAGCTTTACTTGAACAACAACAGCCGAGTCCAACCTCCACAGGTTATCCATGAGACAACTGGATGCTATCCTGCTCCAGAAAGCAATTACATTTTTTCCTCACAAACAACCGAACTCCCACGTTTCTGTTTGAACTTTTCACAAAAGAAAGGTTCAGCTGCAAACAGTAACAAGGATGTTATGTTTTAACACAAAGCCCACTATACAGACACGACAAAAGAACCACAGTGTGCCTCTCTTTTTATTCTTTATTTTACAGTTCACAATTAGAAACCTACTGATAAATTACACGTTCACCCTCCTGTTTGGGGTTTTTAAATGCCTCAGAATTGTGCTGCCAATCCCGTCTCATCCCAGGAAGGTGGCTCAAGGTGCCAGCTGGTTACACAGGGCTGGCAGGGGTTGTTTGGCTGCTCTAACCTCTCCGCAGGTTGCGCTTCACATGGGAAACTAACAGGCAGCAGGAATGATCCCCTAAAAACACATCTGAAGTGGAAAAATAGACTGGGTATCACTTCAAGGTTATTTTCTAGACTTGTGAATATTACAAATGTTCTCATTGGGAAAAAACCAACAAACCAACAGGCTTCCAGGGCTGTGGGTCAGCCAGGTCGGACTGGCAGGGAGTCACTGCCCAGACTAGCCCTTTTTCGGGCCCTGACACATTAAACAATTCTCTCCAAAGTTCCTTTTACAGCATGAGCAGGAAGATGCCAGGTCCCTCCTCAGCCATGCATCTCACCATCTGCTTAACTTTGCACACAGTTGTGTCACCATTTCAGATTTTCTTTGGTGCTAGCCAACACCCCTGCTCATTTTTTTTTTCCCTGCTTACAAGTTCCTAATTTCTCAAACATTTTTTCTTTTTTTTTGGCCTCCATCTCCTAGCTCAACCACCTTCTCTTAAAAAGATGGCACACACAGCACGGTCAGCTGAATTTCAACAAGCACCTGCAAAAGAAATCCTATGGAAAACACCAGGAGTTCTCACATCAAGTCTATCTCAACACGACAGGGGTGTTATAAGAAAGAACAGTAGTGCATGAACCTTCCTTAGCCATGTGCCCTCAAACTGAGGGTCACTGTGGCACAGAGACTCTAAGAGCTTTTCCAGCTGGCGCAGGCTCTCCACTGCAGTGGGAATTGCTGCCTGCGTGCTGACCTGGACCTTATCTAACCCAACACCACAGGTGAAACCCAGCTCTGTGCAAAGAACCCCCCAAAAGCCATTGCCTTGGTCAGGTGGAGGAGGGCAGTGCATTCCAGCGGTGTGAGACTTCACCACGGGGTGTGAAGTTCTCTCACAGTAAGTTAAGAGGCCAAATCCAGAGACGAGGCTATGTGCGCTTGGCCAGTATAAACTGGTGACAGATGAGAATGGACAGAACACACCATGAACATGTATTTATAAAGAGGAGAAAAAAAAAAGGGAAGGCAAATTGCCTTTGATTTGCTATTACAAAGAAATGTTTTACCAGTTTTGTCCTTGTATCCGTCTACAGTTGCTCACCTTTGGCACAAGGAATTCTATGTATCACAAGATTTAATTAATAATAATACTTCATATCAACACTCAGCACTTACATAGCGCTTCTCATATTCAAAGTGCTTTACAAAAGTTTGTGAGGCCTCACAACACCCCTGTGAGGTAGGTAAGTATTATTATCCCCATTTTACAGATGGGGAAACTGAGGCAGAGAGGTAAAGTGACTTGCCCAAGGCTATACAGGGAGTTGAAACTCATAATGTAGTGGCCCAATTCCGGTCTCCCTTACAGTGGTGTAACACAGATGAACTCCCACAGAGCTATACTGGTGTAAGCAAAACAATCCAACCCAAGTTCCTCTGGCTCCCAATCTTCTGCTCCAACCAACTGCCCACACCTGCTCCACTGAAACCAACACTTCGCCTTCCAAAACACCACGGAAAGTCCAGAGCGCAGCAGGAGCGAGTCCGCAATCTTAAGGCAACGTGTACGTTAACTACTCCATCGCCCCGCAGCGAGTTGGACTACAGAGCCGTGCTTCTGCCACACTGCGAGAGGCTTAAGACAACTCACGTGAGCTCCAGCTCTGTGTGTATCAGCTTTGAGGCTGATTCTCTTCTCCCTCAAGTTAGAATAAATCCAGAGCAAAACAACGGGGCTGCACCAGCTCAGAACTAGTACAAGATCTGAACCAGACCTTTTTTCACCTGCTGCTTTGTAGGCGAATGCCCCTACTGATACCTTTTCATTTTAGACAGCTTCCACATGGTTCATCTCACTCTCCCTCTCTCTCCAAGTTTGTGTATCTGCATATAAACAAACTTTCGACGTTTCCAACTCATCAGCACCAGCATTTAAACAGCACCATACATCTTCCTAAGATCAATCAATATTTCCAGAAAAGTGTCAATGCATGCAAATATCACATACAAAAACATCAAGAGTGCTGGGAGATGATACCGAGGAGAGAGGTGATCACAAGACAGCACACATTTAGTTTTTATTAAAAATACCAAACAACTCACTCTTACTGTAACTATGCCACTTAGATGATCATTCTAACCTGCAGAAGCACAGGTGCTTTTCCTCCAACTATTTACCTACCTACCTAGAAAGAAAGAGAAATAGCAAGCACACACATTTATACTTCCTCAAACTTGGCAGGCATGATTTGTGTGAATGGGAAAGGAGGGTTTGGGGGAGGTGGGCGAGATCGTACACTGGGTTTGGGGCAGTGGAGTACAAAAGAAGTAGAAAATATCACATGCATCATTACCATCAGTAATCAATCTGATGAAAATAAACCTGAAAATTAGATGGATTCATGTATGACATCCACTGAAAATCTCAAACCCTAAGCACGCTGAAGCTGGCAAACATCTTGTGCTGCTTCACCTGTGTCCAGACACAGCATCAGCAAATAAGATCAACCAAACCTTGAAAAGAAAGCAAAAGGAAGAAGAAACCAGCCTGGAGACAACAATCTTCCACAAACCACTTCCCTGCATTATTTTCAAATACATTTTACTCTTAAGCAGTTTCAGAAAGGAGTGGGGGAGAAAGAGACCCACATCTATTTCCTTTTTAAACTGGCTCAGCACCAGCACCAGCTCAGAGAGAGGGAGAGAAAAAAGAATTCTTCAAACATGATCCTTGGTACTTGATTAAGACGTTGCTAGCCAGCCGACGACACCCTAAATTGCCAGAGGGTTCGAAGTGGAGTGGATACACGGTGCTGCTCACAGTCCTCTTCATTCGCTATGATATCTGCTCCGTGGGCCTCATCTGTATATCTCCAATCTAGAAGAGACCAACAGAGGGTTTTACTGGGGGGGCTGAAGTCCATCTTAAATCTTGCACTAGGCACTTCCATGCTGTGCCATTACAGTGACAAGAGCTGTGTGAACAAAGTCCCTGTGCCTAGAAATGAGCCTGCTTAACTGAGGTACCAGATAGAACTAAAGGTGAGCGTGGCTGTGCTGCCTGTAGCAGAAGGAACAAAAGCACAAGTGTGCACAAGAGAGTGCAAGGTGGCACAAATTGTTATAAACTCTCGTGGTTGGAGCCTTTTGTTTGGTCCTGCTCACAGAGGGCCAAGCAGAAGCACTGCTCGATCAGCCACAGGCAGAGCTTTTTATCCTCTTAAGACCAGTTATCACCACTGATCCACTGTCAAGACGGCCACATCTTGCTCCAGAGGAGCAGAGTTCACATGAGGGACTGCTAAACCTCTTGTGATCAAAGTTTGCTTTTGCAACAGAAACTTTGATGTTGCACACACTAAACTTTGACACTGCTTCTGCCTCCTGGCTCCAGCTCAAAGCTGGTCACTTATCTCTTTGTTTCCCAGGAAGGGAAATCCCTCTGGCAGCACAAGCATCTCACACCACCCTTGGGGAGGTGCACAACCCTTGTCAGGATCAGGCCCAACATGTTATTTGGCAAGTGGCAGAACCTGACTCAGCTGCAGGACGATCAGTAAAACCAAGGTGGCACCATCCAAAAGGGCAGAACGTGCCCACATCCCTCCAGTTCTCCTGGCCTTGCGCAACCCTTCTCCGGGGTCCAGCCTTTGCTCTGAGCAGCCGGAGCGGCGCAATCCCATAGCTCCATAAGGGAAGAGTAAACACATGGGATTGCTGCTAATCCCCAGCACAGGCTCTGCTAAGCACAGAGCTGATAGAGCAGCCGCACTGCTGATTAGCAAATGTCAACGCAGCAGTCACCCTCTCCACCTTCAGTCACCCACCACAGAGTCCTCCAACCCCACCACAGCCTACCTGTACGTGAGGTGGGGCACTGAGGACATATATGACAGCATTAGCCATATCTTCAGCTTTGAGACACTGGAAAGATAGGAAAGAGATTCTCAGCGGGCACGTCAGAAAGCTAAGCACAAGATCATCCCCTCCCTCACCATCGATAATGGCAGTATGGCTGGGGCATGTCAAAAGGGGGCAAACAGGCAGGAAGAGAGAAATCCACTACAAATTTAACAAAGGACACGTCTGGTACTGGTAATTCTCCGTTTGTTGTGAATAACCTTACTACTGACAGAGGAGTTCTGCCAGGTGAGGCACTGCCATCCTTATCAAAAGTTCCCAGAGGCACACAAGAAACTCCATGCTCACCACCTGCAAGACAACACTCCCATTTCATCTTGTGTAGGCATGTTTGCTTATTCTATCTTCTCAATAAAGAGCTCAGCCTGCCACATGTCAAGGTTGACTGATACTTAGTTACAGGAACATCAAAATAAAAGGCAAAAATACAGGGAGTGGGGAACTGAACCTGAATAAAGTCATGCAGCGTGCAAGTTTTGGGGCAAAATCGGAGGTTTTGAGTGCTGAGACTTTGGGGATGTTGATTAAACCCTGGAAAGCACTGGACGCTCTGCAGAACTAGTTCCTTGTGCTATTACTCAGGAGAGAGACTGATAAACTATAATCAGAGCCACTCCCCTCTGTCTCCACTTCTCCATGTCCTACCCGAATGCTCTCATAGGTTGCAGCAGCTCTCTCGGGGTCATTATCATGAAGTTTAAAAGCAAATCCCGTTTCCACCAGTCCTGGAGATATACACTAGAAAAAAGCAGAGCACATCCTAATATGATTTGTAATTCCCTTTCCATGCAAGAATTAAAAAAGGAGAACTTTTTAGCACTGAAAAAGCAAAAAAAACCCTCAAATCCCAGCGCCCTTTCTATTGTTCTCCTTCCCTACCTTTTTTCTAGAGGAACAGTTTAAGAGAACAGACTTTGCCTTAACAAGGCAGGTACCTCAGGGGAACTACTGATGGATACTTCCCTCTTCATGCCCCAAAGGGACTGAGAAGCAGAGAAAACTATGAGAAAAAACAACAACTTGCAATACAAATTAATTTCTGGACACATCACTTCTGAGATGGAGGTTCTGAATGAGAGCAAACAACCCCGTTGACTGCCTCTTTTGGCTGTCATGAGCCCCTTTGTTCCGGGACAAGCAACTATCCACTTTGTGCACCCAAAATGTTCATTCCCTGACACAGCTCCTTGCTGCTGTGTCTTCTTTTCCCAGGTAGAGAGAGACCACGGAACAAGAGGTGGCCAGGGACAGTTGGCTGCGGGACTCGAACATTCCCTGTTTTTGCATTTCCTTGTCTATTTTCCAAAGGGAAAGCTTCTGCCCCATAAAGCCTGCCAGCTCTCTGCCACCCACAAAAGCTGGGGGGAGGGGGGGGAGCTGGGGACCCCGCAGTACTCACTGTAGCACGTATATGGGTCTTTGCTTCTCTGAGCTCTTGCCTCAGCCCCTCCGTGAGGGCTGTGACCGCGTACTTGGTGGCACTGTAAAAATGCACCACGGACTGTGGCACGACGCTGTGGCCATTCATGCTGAGGAGAGAGCAGAAAGGAGAGTGCTGAGAGGTGGGAGGCAAGCAGAGTCCTGCGAGGGAACGAGCAGGATACCCAGACCACCATCATGAATGCAGAACATGGTGCCTAGGTGATGGATTCCCCCTCTCCCGTGGGAAAGGCACACATCAGCGGCTCCTCTTGACACTGATGTTTTCTGGAGCTGGTCAAGAAGTTTCAGTCTTTAACCCTGCACCATCACAAGTGGTTGGCATTATCCTTTTCTCCCTGGTTTGGTCTTTCTTGCATTTAGACCAGCAGAAGTTAAAAAAAAAGTGGTTTGGAAAAAAACCCCAATGGTCACAATCCTTGGAAAACCTCTTCTTGGGCAGCATTAGCCCACTCCAAGATTACAGCTCCTCTGCTTAAATCCTCTCTAGAAGGCAGGGAGGAGCAAGCCCGTGCAGCTGATCCCTCAATTCCTCCCTTGCATACCTGTTAATGTTAATAATATGCCCATCGTCGATGTTTCTCTCCTTCATGGACTGGTAGGCCTCTCGGGTGCAGATGCTCACGGCCATCACGTTGACCTTAGGGAAGAGAAAAGAGGGAGGGATTAAAACTGCTTCTTGCCTGGCACCCTTGGACAGGTTACATTCCACGACTCACGGCAATTCCTGCAAACGCCAACAGAGGGAAATGCACATACACACACCACATGCCTCTCTGAGCGCCCCACCTTGTGCTGGGACTGATGTACCAAGGGGTTTGGGCAGGGGAGGGACAGATTTGTCTGGCCTCTGCCAGAGATAAGGGGACTTAATTGTTTTACATGTGAGTGTAAGAGTGGAGCGTGAAGTAAAGGAGAACAAACCCACTTCCCCACAGTCAGCACTCTGTCCAGGAGACAAAGTTGTTTATTTTGTACAGCACGGAGCACACTGCAGTTTGGGCAGCTGATAGGACACTAACAGCAGGTAATTAGGTCAGCTAATTAACAAGGAAATCCCCAGATACTGCTCACCAGAGAGCCAGGTGCTCAGGAGCACCGCAAACCACACGGCCAGCAAAGAGCTTCCCAGACACAAAGAAAGCCAAAGATCAACTGAAGGCACAGGAGGACCCAAGTGAGCAAGTGACCCTGCAAATAGTAAAGCCACCGATCTACCACAGTCTGCTGACATCTTCCTCAGCCCTAACTGGACAAGCCAAGGAGGAAAGGACATGGCAATTCATCCAGCACAGCACCCAGAGTTCTCCAGCACACTGTGGCTCCGTAACACCTCTGCAACATGCCACTGTTAACATGCAGATGCTCTGAGCATTTGCTGACCATAAAACACAGTGTCAAACTTTCCAGGAAGACAGAGATACAGAAATTCCCGAGGCTGCAACACAAAGCACCCAGAGGTGTGTGCAAAACTGATGAGCAAGCCATCTCAGCAGCAGTTGGGGTTTAGATTTGGGAAAGCAGCTGAAAGTGACTGCTGAAACTCTCCGGAACGGACGTAACCATTTCAAGGTAGGACATGCTGGCAGGTCACCATGCTAGCTAAATGGGCAGGCCAGACAGGTCTAAAAACACCACTGTGAATTAAATATTCAGGAAGAACTAAACCTCTAATAATTCAGAAGTCAGGTGCAACTGTAAAAGGGAGGAGAAGGAACTGAGCCACATGGACAGCAAGCAAAGGATACACAAGGGCTAGCTATCACCACAGTGACACTTAAACAAGAATGGGCAGGATAACTGGGATCTGCTAGCACCAAAGGATACCCAAGAGAGAAGCAGTAGTTTGGGGACCAGAAACTACGCAGCAGAAAGGGATGGATTTGAGAGATGTAATTACTGAGGAGTGCACAAAGGATGAGGGGTCAGCTAGAAGGGTCTTGTCACTGGTTTTGCCTTGGTCATTATTTCTCTTTATTAATGGAGGCCATGCTTATAAGTTTTTGTCTTGGCTAAGAGCATGCTTATCTGATCTTGGAGTATCCAGGCAACACAACAAGTAGAGTCATCATCCTCATCCAAGTGCACTTTGGTTGAGCACACAGTCACTGCCGGATGTGTCAGTCATCATACCTGGAACTACAGAGATAAATTCCCTGGCACCAGGTTGAAGATTTACCTTGCTTGTGCAAGGAAGGTAAAAGTCAGCAGACATGTCAGCAGAAGTAGCACTGCACAACCACCTCAGCACTGGAGCGATGCCCACAGCAGGCTGGGCATCTGGCGGCTTTTAGATTTCACAGGATGGTCAAGAAAAGCAGGAGGAACCCGCTCCAGTCTGATACACTAACCAAGTCTGGAGCCATCCTTTCACATACAGATCTGGGCACCTGCCACCATAAAAAGCCTTTGTGTCAAACAACATCCCAGCTTTCCTCCCTGTCCTGGGACGCCCGGAGCCCACCAGGCACCATGTCTTTGGTGCAGTTACTCCATGGCTCCGTTCCATCCCTTAGAGACCCAGCTCAATTGCTGTGACTCATGCTGAGCAATGCTTCCTTGTGTGGGGAGAGTTACAACATTTTGACAACTACTGGCAAAGCACGATACTCATCAACAGCCACAAGGGAAAGTCCAGAGCCTGTACAATAAGACACCCCGGTACAACAAAACAACAAAGGGTTGGAGCCAGGATTGCCTCGCTGCCTTTTCCAATAGCACCCACAGAGTTTCAAAACATGGAACTGGCACTCAGGAACTTAAAACTGTGCCTGGAAAATAAGCATTTCTTAGGGCTCCATCACTCCAAGAAACAAGCTAAAGGCTGCTGATACAATACCCACCCAAGGCATTTTTCAGCCTTGTTCCTTTTTTAAGAACAAAAGGTTCAAAGGTCCCTTAGTGAAGGTGGCCAACACATCTGCGCTCTGCCTTTGAATGCTGCACAAGGCACCGGGTCTGGGACCTAATGCAACAGAAACAATGAAGGCACATTCTCTAGTAATTAATGAGTTCCAATTGCCAGGTTGGGAGAACACAAAAGATCCTGTTCCTGGAATCGCTGAGCATTTCACTTCCCAGAATCAGCCTTTTCTAAGGCACCAAAATGCGTCTCCCAGCTCCTGAGCACATCTAAAAGACACAGGTTTCAGAAAACATATCCCTGCACAGATGGTATAGAAAAGCAAGAACAGAGCCTCGCTGGCCGACAAATTATGCCAAGAAGAATCAAACCCATTTAGCGTCCAGAGGAGTGAGAGGACATGTGCTGCAGTCCTTTGTGCCCTGAACAGTGCAAATGGAAAGTTCAGCTTGAATTCCTAGCTGTAAAGGTCAGTGGGTAAAATGTGAAGGAGCTGTTCAGATCCCAGAGCCTGGAGCACCCAAGCCTGGCTTTCTCCTGCAAGGATCAGGGACGGCTGGAGGACTTTGCTCTAGCCTCACATCAAGCACAACCTCACAAACAAGTAGAGAGAAAAGTGGGGGAGAAGGCTGCGAACTGA
Source organism: Zapornia atra (assembly GCA_013400835.1). Taxonomy (NCBI): domain Eukaryota; kingdom Metazoa; phylum Chordata; class Aves; order Gruiformes; family Rallidae; genus Zapornia; species Zapornia atra. The sequence continues at coordinate 641,134 of VZTU01014543.1, read as the reverse complement.
AAGACGATGGGCTTGGAACCTTCCTGCAGGAACATGCTCCATCCCTGGCGCCCATCGAATTTGCTGCTGCTGTAAAGTGACAGAGATGTGATTTCTAATATGAGATTCCTGCAGCCCGGGGAGATGCAGCTCCCCCTTGAGAACAAATACTAGACAATATGGAACCAGAATATTTAAAAAAAAAAAAAAAAAGAAAAAAAAGAGGAGGAATAAGTAAATGGTAACAAGATTTCGACTGGTAGATGCACAGCAAGAAATTTCACAGAATATGTACATCAAGAGGGGAGCCTGGAAGGAGACAGAGCCTCAAAGCTCATAAAAAATGCATGGAAACAAAAAATCAAATTTACCAAAAGGAAAAAAATGCCTTTAATTTAAGGCTCTAATGGCTCCTAAATCAATAGATCAATGGCTGCTTAGAACCTTCTCCCGTCTCGCAGCCCAGAATTAGGCTGAAACTCTCCAGCAGCATCTCCCAAATGCTGCTCACCAAAACCTTTCTCTGAGGGACCTTTAGAAGAAGCCTCCCTGCTGCCGCTCAGCTCTGCAAAGCCCAGCGGCCCGTGAAAGGCGCTGGCAACCTTCCCCTGTCCTGACCCTGTGAGAGCTTCAGAGCATGTAGGAGAAATGGGCCCAGGGAGCATTTCCCTGGGGCTGGCACGTCACAGCAGGAGATCTGTCACTGCAGATCCCTCCCCAAAGCATGCTGGCGCCTGCACAGCCACGGCACGCTGGGATGAAGAGATTTCCAAGCAGGGAGGTGGCAGCCCCCAGAATTGGGGACACAGAGCAAAAGGAACAACGCTGAGATATTTCTGTTGCTTACCAACAGGCTGAAAATCAACACCCCAGCTCGCCAGGCCACCTAGGCTGAGGTGGGTGAAGCGTCTGGCTCTGGATCCCAGGGCTTAACCTTCACATTAAAGGTGTAAATGTTACTCAGACTTTACACAGAGCAAACCCACCAGCTGCGGGGAAGCTGGTGAGAGGGAAAAATAAATCAATCTGGCAGTATATAAAGACAGCTTGGGTGTCTCAGTCTCCTCCCAGTGCTAAAACAGCATTTTTACCAAGCAAACAAGAGCAGGTAGAGCTGTACAGATGGCCTCTGGGATAAAATATTCCCCCAGCTTGGTTTCCCAATGCTGTCCTTGTGCAGCCACCACCCTGTCTTTCCTCCCAGCCCACCCGTCACCCCGCAGCAGTTCCAGGGGGTGCACACAGCAGCGCCCACGAGAAGGGGGTTCCCACAGGCTCCCAAACCCCACGTCAGGTGACTGCACACACCGACACAGGAGCATCTTGTACAGGACAATGCCCCTTCCAAAACCCTGCTCCCAAAAACTGGTGTAAGGTGGGACAAAGGCAACACCACCACCTGAGCACAAACCTTCAGCTGGCAAAAGCCATGTGTCCCCCCAGCCTGCCCACCTTCTGGAGATCAAAAGGTGAAGAGAACAAAGAGAAGTGAGTGCCAGGGACACGCAGCATCCACTGAAGCCTCTACCCAAGATGTGATGACAGCAACCAGGACAAGTAGTCTACAAGGCACAGACAACCCATGGGGCCAGGCTTGCAGCGAGACAACGCTGGGACGTGCCCTGCTTTACACCGGCTCAGCCTCAGCTACACTTCACTTAATTTTCTTTAAAGACTCCATGGCAACCGGGGACAGGGAGATGCAACTGTGCAGTGACCCAGGCTGGGCAACCCACAAAAGCCCGGCTGGGCAGACAAAGCTGAGCTGAGCTCGCTTTGGCTGCAGTCATAGCAGTCAGCAGACCAGCCAAAATCCTAACAAGAACTTAATTAGCCAGGATATGGCTGCTCTTGCCCTGGCAGCAGGAGTGTGAGGCCTGGATGTGCCTCTCTGTTTCGCTTTACAGAACCCCTGAATCTGTCGCTGGCTGAACAGTCACCTGCTGCCGCAGGAGCTGACAGATCCTGGCTCGCTCCACTGTCAGATGTAGCAGCCCTGAGCAGCTTTTCCAATAGACGTGTCTTTTCCTTCACCGGGACAAGGTCTCACAGCTGCTGGAGGTGCTGCAAGGTTTACTCAAAGCCATTAATTCAACCTTTTTCCTACGAGGCCGACACTTTCACGCACATAGGTAGCATCGGTGGGGAAAATCACCTCCATGAAAAGCTCCTATTTCAGCATCTCATCAGCCAGAGCTGTGGGAAGGCCAGTACAAAAAGGCCATGACAAGGATATGTAAACTGGCCTGGGGTCCATCAGCCATGGCTGCCGCTGCTGTGTGTGGGAAAGGGCTATCATGTAATGTCAAAAGATGGAGAAGGCCCAAAAAGGATGCACAGCAGCACCTCAGGGCAGCAATACCCAGGGAGAAGCGCTGCTAGTAAACAGCATGGACCATTTACACAAACTCCCAGTCTGGCATATGAAATCGCCTTGTTGGCATCCATCTCTAACCAGATTATGGACAGAAAATTAAGCTATAAACACAAAAAACATTACAGCTCCTTAAGCCAAAAGGAATCTGCAAATTTTACAACCCACTGCTACAACTAACAGGATTAGCTACAAAAGCCAGTGCTTGGCATTTAACTTCCTATTTCATTGAAGGAAAAAAAAAAAAGAAGTGAGGCTCATCATTCTCCAAAAGCCACAGAGCTCTAAAGGAATAAATGCTACTGAAGGCATTGAGTGTTTTTGTACTCCAAGGTGAAGGCAGCTCATGATGTCCTTCCACTCCCCATCCGGCACACCCAGGCAGTGTCAGAGCCAGATGGGAAGCAGGTCCTCTGCACATGTGAAATAAGTAGCCAGGGACAATGGTGCTGGTGGCCAGAAGAAACAAAATTCTAGCACAGTTCCTGATGTCCTGGTGGCACTACTCACATCTATCATCGTCCGCCAGCCCTCCGTCTTCCCGGAGAGCAGGGGCTCTGGGCGAGCCAGCCCTGCGTTGTTGATGCACACATCAACTCCCTGATGAAGGGTCTTGATGGCGGAGAACATCGACAGGATCTCCTCTTCGTTGGAGAGATCACACTTGTACGGGATGAGGGTCCCCAGGTAGCCAGCACTCTGGCATTCAGCTGCCAATTTCTAGAGAAGAGAAAGGAAGGAAGAAAACAGCCATCAGCCTCCTCTCCTTGAGGAGCAGCTCACCCACCCCTTTGCTTAAAAGTACACCCCGGGGCTGATATAACATGGCAGCTTCGCAGCGAACCCGTCCTTAGGAGCAGGCACTAAGGAAGTAATTGTAAATGCTAATTAAGAAAAAAGAAATATGTGAGAACCCAAGCCCTTCAGCCTTGAAGTTATCAAACCTGAAGACACACTCTGTGCTCCTCCATTCCTTCAGGCAATGCAGGTTGAAGTGAGCAAGTGCTGGCAAAATACAAATACTGCCATGGCACCATGCGGCTGTGCAGATAGAGGGATGTGGGGATCACATGCCTGAGAATTCCTCGTTACCCATTACCAACAATTATTCCAAGCACCCTGATCTTTTATAAGACTAGGTGATATGAAGCAAATGAAAGGCCAGGAGCTGATGCTGGCCACCTCTGCGTTAATGATGTGGCAGGCACCGCACCAAATCCTCGGGAGGATGCCCTTTACTCCCTGATGCTAATGAGAAACAGCATCTCATCTCTGATGTGTCATGTTAGTGACAGTGACAGCTTCCAACGTGAGGCGAGAGCCACGTGATGTCTGGTTTCTGCAGAGAGATGGACTCTGGCTACAAATGTCCGCCAAATTACTCGGACGCCATCACCCGCGGCTGTTTCACCAACGTGACATTTCAGGGGGTGCAGCAAAGCTGGTCTCCTGCCAGAGGCAGCCTCCCTACTCCTCCCGGCTCCTCCCTATGTGCCAAGGACTGCAATTCACAACCCTTTATAACAGGAGGAGCAAGGCCAGCCCCGGAGTACCCCCTGGCTGGAAGCAGAGGGCCGTGGGATGTGACTACACATGAAGGCAGCAGCCACACATCCCAGTCCCAGGTGAGCACCCACCCCAGAGCTCACCTGACCTTGGCTGCAAACAAGGATGCAGGGAAGCCAGGCCATCCGCCACAGCACCCGTGACCACCCAAACCACCACCAGGAAGCTCAGGTTGGAGGGATGCTGACTTGTTTTGCTTGCTTCGAGGTACAGTATCACCTTCCAGCCTGGCTCAGCCCCTCCAGAAAGACACACGGAGAAATTCCCACATTTTGGAGAAGGAAGAAGCTGAAACCAGCCCCACCATCTGTACTGCCATGGGGAGGAGCCTGGAGAGCTGTGCTGGCCTCACACACAGATCGCTCTAGTAAAAGTGGTGACAAACCAGAGCATCAGAGGTGGCTTCCTCCCAGGTGAAGCCCTGGGGTCCCCTGTCCCTTTCACTTAGCAGAACTGGTCTTTTGGTGGCTGCTGCAGGGACAGACTTCTCCCCCAAAACACCCGGCATCGGTGCTAACATCTGCAGTTTTGTCAGTCAGCCTGATGTCCAGATTCCAAAGAAAACATTAGACAAAAGAAAAAAATCCAGCATGGAACATAAGGAAAAAGGGAAAGAGAAGGAAAAAAATCAGAGACAGTGCAGCTCCTGCTCCCCCGGCACGGGCTGACAGCACAGCTTGTGAGGCTGCACCAGTTCACTAACACCATGGGACTCAGTAGATGCCCAACCAAACCACAAGCCCAACTCCCACCCAGACAGTCTCCAAGTCATGCCATCCTGCGGGTTAGATGCCAGCACACCCAGGAAACCTGCAGGTCTTGATCCCAGGAGTTATGTTGGAATGGGCTGCATGCTACCAAGTCAAAAAAGGAGAAAAAAATCCATCTGAAGAGGTGAATTGGATCCCAGCTCCAAAACATAAAGCATGCTCTTCTTTAGCAGCTTTTTCGGTGACCTCGAGAGATCATAGGGTCCAACCCCCCTGCCAAAGCAGGCTCCCTAGATCATATTACACAGATAGGCATCCAGACGAGCCTTGAATATCTCCAGAGAAGGAGACTCCACCACCTCCCTGGGCAGCCTATTCCAGTGCTCTGTCACCCTCACTGTGTAAAAGTTCTTCTGCATGTTGGTGCGGAACTTCCTATGCTCCAATTTGCAGCCATTGCCCCTTGTCCTATCTCCACAGACCACTGAAAAGCAGCTGGCCAAGTCCCCCTTCATCCCATGCTTAAGATATTTATAAACATTTATTAGGTCCCCCCTTAGTCTTCTTTTCTCTAGACTGAACAGTCCTGGCTCACTCAGCCTTTCCTTATACGGGAGATGTTCCAGGCCCTTAATCATCTTCGTAGCCCTTCTCTGGACTCTCTCCAGGATATCCCTGTCTTTTTTATACCAGGGAGCCCAGAACTGGACACAATACTCCAGGTGGGGCCTGACCAGGGCAGAGTAGAGGGGGAGGATCACCTCCTTCGACCCGCTGGCCACACTCTTCCTGATGCCCCCCAGGATCCCATTGGCCCTCTTAGCCACCAGTGCACACTGCTGGCTCATAGCCAACCTGTCATCAACCAGGACCCCCAGGTCCTTCTCCACAGAGCTCTTCTCCAGCAGATCATCCCCCAGCCTGTACTGATACAGACTGTTATTCCTCCCCAGGTGCAAGACTTTACACTTGCTTTTGTTGAATTTCATTAGATTTCTCCCTGCCCAGCTCTCCAGCCTGTCCAGGTCTTGCTGGATGGCAGCACAGTGTCAGCCACCTCTCCCAGCTTTGTATCATCGGCGTACTTGCTGAGGGTGGATGCTTTTCCCTCATCAAGGTTGTCAATGAAGATATTAAACAGGACCAGACCTGACACCGAGCCCTGGGGAACACCACTAGTCACAGACCTCCATTCACATTCTGCTCCACTGATCACGACCCTCTGAGCCCGGTCTGACAGCCAGTTAGTAACCCACCTCACTGTCCACATTTTACACAGAGCAGGGCTGAGCATCCTCACCGGGAGAGGGTCAGACAAGCTGTGATCTCCAAATCCCTCCCTGTCCCCCAAGCACAATTATTTTAATTACTCTGGGACAAGTGGCTCTGCTCAGTAAATTACTTTCAACCTTTCTCACTACTTCAGACTGCGGCAGAGGTGAGCAGATCCCCGAATAGTGAGTTTAAGCTCTCCTGATTTGTGTTTTGCAGCCATCCACAGCTTTCACAGACTGCAGGCTGAATCCAGCCCAGGTCTAACAGCCTGGTCCAGAAGCCACTCTCCTCTCTGGGTACCACTCCAGCAAAGGCACTGCAGCACCACAAGAATTATTATTATTGCTCACAAAGCACCAAGCGAGAAGGGGACAGACATGCTGAGTTCAGCCTGGAGATCGATACATCCCAACAGCATCGCACTCTCTGGAGAGCTCTGCTTGGGCTGAGCTAGACAATATTTCTGCCTGATGGAGAACAAAGGTGCCCCTGGGACTGAATTGTACCTCCGTGCCCTCCCAGGGCTGGTTTCGCTTCACTATACATGCAATCTTGTTGATGATGTGCTGATAATGGTAGAGAAGTACATAGTTTTTAAAGATCGGAGTACACGGTTGGAGGAAAAATCTGCAGGAGCAGTGTTTAGAAAATTAAAAGCAGGATGAAAGGCTGCTGAAAGGTGCAAAACCACCCCACAGATGGGGGTCTTGTCCCTGCAAAGATAACGGGAGGGGAAAACAGGCCCTCCGCCGTGCTCCTCATAGCCCAGCACCAAGAGCACAGCTTCAGAGCTCTCTCCACCCCGCTGCCCAAACACAAGCTCCCAAAAGCGATCCAGCACATTCAGTATTCACTTGTAAGGTACCACAGCTCATGTCCAGCACTTGGTCTCCCTAGTTCACCACGTCATGGCCAGGAGTATGGTTGTACTTTGCTGTTGGAAGAGGGATGGTGTCCTGGCACCTCCTGCGATTGCCAGGCTGTGCTCAGCTTGCTTGACCAAAAGCTGCCTTGGGTTATCTTGCCTGCGGCACCTCCAATTCTCACTGCTGGTGTCAGTGCTTGTTGCACGAAAAGCAGAGCGCTGTCTTTCCAAGTCAGTGTGCCCCCCCACAGAAAGGAAAAGCAGGGTGCACATCACCTCCCGAGGCTGAGCATCGCAGCGGACCCCCAGAGCTGTGGGGAGGAAAGCTTCACAGGAGGAACCGGTCCAGCCACACTCAGCCCTTCTGAACCCAAATCAAGCAGAGCCAGGGATGAGCAATACCAGCAGGAGGGATTAGGATGAGTGTCCTGAAAGAGGACTCAGGCCCAGAGAGCTGGCTGGAAGGAAGAAGAGCCCATCAGCATGGACGGGAAAGGACAGACAAGCTCATCTACAGCCCAGAGGAAAACGCCATGTTTAATATCTCCATTCCCATGTTCAGCTGTCACTCTGCACTATGCAGAGAGATCTGTCCCTGTTCTGGGCAGCTCCTCGATGGAGACAGACATGGTCGGCACACCACGGGCTGCGGCACAGCAAGCCAGGTGAAGGAGCAGAGGAAACAAGGGATGCTGTCGTGGTGGAGCTGCATGTTGAGTCTTCCCAGGCAATTTCCTTAGCGTACATCTTCAATACACCAAGAGAAAGGCTCCTCTGCCACAACTGACCAGAGAAATCAACTATCTCTCAAGATCCTTCTTTTCCTGGCTGGTGTCTCGCCGCCTCAATGGAGGCTCAACACAGATCCTTTAATCTCTCAGGCTACACTTGTGTTAACAAATTCTCTTTGAAAATGATGTGCCGAATGCCGCTGACATCCAGGCAGAGCTGAACGTGCTTCACCCACCTTTAGATAAAGAGTCATCACAGGCTCTTCAAAGAGACATCAACTGCGGGTGAGTTTGAAAGAGAAGACTTATGTAAAGCAACTCTCTGAATTAGGGAGCTCAGGATGTGTTCTCAGAGCATCTGTTAAGTCACTCGAGTGACGCTCGTGCCACTTGAAACATACCCCACACGGGAGGAGGGGGGAAAAGGAAAGAAAAGCTGTTTTTCCACATTTCATAAACAAGTTGAGAGTCACCACTAACACAACACCAATACAGATGAAGGCCAGGGCACATCCAGACCAGAGCATCTCTCTCCCATATCACCGGATGCCTGAAAATGGGACAGCCAGGTGCTACAGCTACTGGGCAACACAACTTAAAGAGGAGATAGATTCCCTCTGTGTTTAAAGGTTTAACCTAGAGCCATCCACTGCCACAGGTGCAAGTTCTACGGCACCCAGGTAAGACCTTGGACACCGATTTTTCTATTGACATCACAGCGATTTACCTCAGCTTCCAGCTGCGTCAGAGGAATGAAGGAGCAAATGAAAAAACCCAAACCAACTAAACCCAACCACCTACCTACATGTGGGGCAAAGAAGAGTATCTGCTCATGCTGCTTACCATACACTATGTCTGCTTTTAAAGGTCTAAAAGGATGCGTTGTATTTACAGGATGTTCTCCATACGTCAAGAACATGTTGGCTCTCCCAAGAAGGGGTTAATGCTTTTGGTGCATCTGACACTTGGAATGGGCACAGTGCCATGCATTTGGATTCAGGCTTGGTAAAAAGCTTTTACAAAACTAATTGATACAAACATTTAGAGGGACTCTTAAGGGGAAAAAAAAAGCTGCGAGTCACGTAGGGCTTTATTTGGCAAAGCATCCTATTAACTTCAGACACATTTAGTTCAGAGAGATTAAAGCCAGAAGAAACCATTAGGTAATTTATAATCTAACCTGCCATTCATCACAGGTACTTGTATCCAACTGCTCTAGCTTATGCTTAAATACAGAGCTGTACTAAGAAAGCATCTGGAAAGGAGCCAAAGTCACCCCAATTACTTTTGCCATCGAAAGGAAACGAAGAAGAAAAATCCCAACAAACAGCATCACAGATCTGAAAGAAAACCGGGGGCTTAAAAACCCTTTCATTTTACTGATTGGCAAGTTTCAAGCTTCTTTTAATTAAGATTTAATACCAGCGCAACAGCATAGCTGAGGAAGAGAGATACAGTGAATAAAGCACCAGACTGGGGGTTGTTTCCACAGTGTGCTCCATGACCACAGACAAGATCCAGAGGTGTTCCCCCAGAAGTAAAATGGGGACCACCATACTAAGCCTCTTCCCAGAGCTGTGGGGTACCTGGGGCTTTTTGCCCACATGCGACCCAAGGACGAGTATCACTTCCCATTTCTTCCAGTTCACTTCCCCTGGCTCCAGGTGCCTGGACAAGCAAACCCATGCCAAGGGCTGCACAGGGGCCAAGCAGCATCTCCTGCCCATCTCCTGCCTCTCAGATGGTTCTATCCAGGCACTGAAGCCAGACTCCCAGCTAACCAGGGGTGCAGCTGAGCAGTCATGTCTCCCCAGTACTGGCAGCTGACCTCCTGGATCACTCCAGTCCCACCCTGCTTTTCTCCAAGCCCTCTCTGCTCCCTGTGCCTTTTCCATAGTTGAACATCCAAGATGTTTTATTCCCAAGCTCACTTAATTTTAAATTCCCAGTGTTATGCAGGACAAATCACCCTGTTTACACTGCCCCAACCATCCCTGATCCCCTCAGTCACTCAAACCACCGCTCCCCATATCAAGGCTGAAGGCACCTTCTATTTTTTTTATTTTTAGCTGCTTGCTCAGACCCCGTTGCTACAGGCTGGCATGGGGGACGAGGAAACACGCCACTCCTCCAATGACAGCTCATTAGAGCAATCTCTCTTGCTTATCCTGAGCTACGACTACACGAAACCAAGCATCACAGGTGCCTGTGTGCTCTGACACGCGTCAAGCAGGATCCCACACAGCCAGGCGCGTCGATGCTTTCCTTCCTCAGAGACCCCCAGTACCTTTGGCCAAGGCTGAAGCCACCCACAGTGCGTGTGTGTCCCCAGCCCTCGGCTGCCTTCGCAAGCAGGGTTCAAAGACCACATAGCAGCTCCAAGATGCCCGAGTGCCTGCACACAGCAGAGCCAACGGGCCACGTCCTGCAGGCTGGATCGCTGCCCGTTCCAGCACAGATTTCCAAGGCAACCTGCAAACACAGTGCTGGGAGGGCAGAGCCGAGCTCCTGCCTGACACCCTCGGATCATGCACGTGCCTTCTGTGTCATCCCCACCACAGGCGCGCACACCTCCGCTATGCTCGGGGAGCCAAAAATCCCTGGATTTATTTATTTTAATCACATCAAACTCCACCTAATCCTGCAGCAGCGAAGGTCTGAGGTTCCCAGTGATGCCCTGAGGATCTAGGGTGCGATCAGAAGTCCAGCAGCACATGCCCAGCCCAAGTAACATATGTTGTCACCAAGGATATAGCCATACCTGGTGGGAAGGACTTGGGAGTGCTCCCGAGGACAGCCAGGACCTGTTCCCAGCTCTGCCACAAGCTCAACACAGGGCTCACCCCTTCCCAGCCCCAGCATCCCCACCTGTCTGACAAAAAGCAGCAGAAGACAACCCACTAGTGAGCTCCTTGCTCGGGGACCCAGGAACACCCAAGCTCAGCCAAGCCCCACACCCCGCTGGGACATCCCGCGCCCCAAAAGTGCCCACCGCTGCCACCCAAAGCTGTACCGGAACAGCAGGGATGCGCCAACACACCACGGGATCGGCCTTTTCTCCTCTCAACTCCATCCATTGCAGGCCTGGCCGGTCTCCAAAGGTGGAGCTGAGTGTTTTCCCTCTCTCCCCAGCATCCTGTTGCGAGGGCAGAGCGAGAGCTGTGGTCCCCGCACATCTCTGTCCCATCAGCTGATCTCGTGCCCATGTAATCCTCAACCAATCCTCTTCCGAAAAGACAGATTAATGCTTGCTTGGAGGTGAGCAGGGCCTTCTCCCACCAGCTCCCAGCACTCCCCAGTATCAAAATGCAGATGACGGGCCCTGAATTTTAAAATGCCCCCAATTCACACCCTGCTGACAAGTGTAGCAAAGGCTCATGCCCATCCCAGCACAGCCACAGTGGGAGCAAGCGGCAGCGGGGATTACCCCTCCCGCTGCAGCAGCAGGTGCTGCGGTGACACATCTGTACCGATGCCAACGCCGCCGGACATGGCGGGCTCAACGCCACTCGCGTCCACGCTGACACTAATCCCCAGCTAAGCTGAGCAGAGCTGCAGCTGATCTGCACGAGCCTAGCAGGGAGAAAAGACCGGCTGAAGGAGCAAGACTGGAGGTCCTGGGGGTCCTCAGCTCCCACAGCACCCCCATCCCTCTTTATCCCACAGAACCAGGGCGGGCGCAAACCCACCTGGGACCGACTGAGGTGAAATCATGATGTTGCCAGCCAGGAAGCAGCCACAAGCACTTCCCAGGTGGAAGTAGGGAGGGATAAAGCTTGAATTTGGCACAGCCACTGCTGTCTGCGGAGCTTTACCCATTAACAAGCTGCTCAAACCCCACCACCATGCTTACTCCCCAACTGGGCTGTGTCTAGACCTCCCTGCCACAAAACACAGACCAGAAAACCCCTCTGTGTCCGATCACTGCTTCCAAATAGACCTCCCACCTCTGCAGGGCAGCATCTGCCTGGCTGTACATGGGGAAACTGAGGCACGACAGAGTTACCTGCTCTGCCTTGTTGTGCAGCACCCACCGCATCTCCCAAACCCAGGAAAGGCTCAGTTATTGCTCCTTTTTACGGCTGTGAGTGTGACATTCCCTGGTATCGCTGCTCAACTGCAAAGCCAAAGGGAACGGGAGAGAAGCAGGCAAGGGGGATGCTGCAAAAAGACGTTTTTAAAGCACCATTTGGGGGGAAGGAGGAGGAATCCAGCCCAGTTCAAAAGCAATCCCCTTAGCCCACAAAATTTCTGAGCTTCAAGGAAAACCATCGGGACAGCAAAGCATTTGTTCCCACTACTCGCTGCAGCAATTATGGGATCTTTCGTGTTTAATGAGGGAAGGATCTGGTCAGGGACAACCGGCAATAAAAGCACCTCAGAGGCCTTGAGTACCCACCATTCCTGAGGCAAGGCCTTCGCCAAAGACAAAATAAGCCCTTCCAGAGGCCAAGGAGATGCTGAAGGTCATTCATCCACACACAGACCGTGCCTTTGGGATTATCCTGCCTGAAGCTGCACCTCCTGCCTTGAAAAAATAACTCATCGGGCTACCATGCCGCTCTGCAGCCTGCATGCCGTGTGAGCAATGAGTCGGGGGGAAGAGGAGGTAGGGAGTGATGAGGTCCACGATAAGCATCTGGGAACAGCAGCTCCTCCAGCTGCAGAGCCCATGAGCAGCGTCAGCCCCCAACATTGAGGGCTCCCCCATGCAGCCACCAGCCCGTAGCCATAAGGGACAAGATTGAGATGGCATGGGCGCGGAGGCAAACCTCTGTTTTGGGGAATGCCCCACAGAGCACAGTCACAGGGCTGGGGGACAGACACCCCCCCCCCTCTGACACCCGGCACTGCGGGACATCCACAGCTCAACCTCGTGTGAAGAAACCCACAGGAAGCAGCCAAAATTTTAACCTGCTGACCTCCAAGCCATCAATGTCACCTGCATGCAGTGCAGTTATATTCCACATTCAGGCACCACGAAATAATTTAGCTGTTAATTAATTGCCCTGGAGCACAAATGAGGTCGAGAGCCCCCCTTGCTTCTTCCATTGGTGGAAGTGACCAGCCAGCCTGCAAATGGCTACTCAGGATGCTCAGCTCATGGGAGGAAGGCTCGGCTTCCTCTTCCTCCTCCCACCCCACCACGGCACTGCTTGGTGAAGAGAGCACCAACCTCTTCAGAGATCGGGCTGCTGGAACCTGCAATCGATAGCTCAGCTTATCACAGGCTATTCCTTGAGCAAGATCTAACCTTGACAACACAGTCCCTGGTTATAAATGTTACCTTTGATCAATAACTGTCACAAATGCATTAGAATTAATCGGTTAAACCTTGTATTTTAAACCATATTTATTGCTTCCTGCACAGCTCACACTCTGCACCACACAGAGGAGAAAAAAAAAATCTCTTATTTTTCCAGAATATGCCATCCACTTTTAAATCTCTGCAATGCTCTGAAGCTCTGAGGGCCGCCATCTCCCCTCCCTCATTGAAGTGACAGCAGCAGGTCCCCCATCCCCCCACCACACTGCCCCTCCGGCAGCGCAGCCAGGTACCGCTGCTTCAGGGGATACTCCCAGAGCAGCCAGACACCTCACCTTGGCAGCAGAGCCAAGGCTTTCCCATCACAGACCGGGATCCTGGGGCAATCTGTACAGCTCCGTGTGCTCCGACCCTGCATCACTGCCAGCTCAGCTACTCCCAGCAGCGATGCGAAGGGCAGCAGGAGCCCGCTGCCTTACCACAACTCTCCAGGCATCTCTTCCAAGACTCAAAAGGCGGTAAAAAATAATAAAATTCGAAAAAAATAAAGCAAATGCACAAAATAAGTGACAGGTGTCCCAGGGCACCCTACAGCAAGGTCCTGCAGCTGCTGGAAGGTGTTGGAGATACCAAGTGCAGCAGCACTGGGTGCTGCCTGACCCCAAACAGGGACGACCACCCCAGCTGGAGCTTCCCTCCCCCAGGGAAGATGACTCCTGCCAGTACTTCTGCATCCTCTACAAACATAAAAATTAATATATAAGTACATTAAGTGACATTTTCTTTATCAGAGCGCAGTGCTGAGTGTCAGCCACAAACTCTCTGCCAACAGCTCCCTGGAGTGAAGGAAAGTGACAGAGCACTTTGACACCTTCCCCTTGCTCTGAGCCAGATCCTCCACATACCAAAAACCCCCTCCTCACATCTCCCCCCACCCCAGGGGAAGGACACTGCCACCTAGCACTTGTGCATCAAGCTCAGTAAGGGGCTGGGGAGGGTCACACACACACGCGTTTTGTTCCGTGCAAGGGGAAAATCTCTCCCATTTTTGTGCTGCTGCAAGAAGTCAGACATTAAATAGGAATTTCTGGATAAGGTTAGGAAGAATAATATCAAAGGGCCTTGAAGAAGCTACCAAAAGTGATGCTCTGCCCTTTATCCACAGGATGGAGGGACTCTGCTTGGCATGCTGGCATGTATCAGCTAAGCTGTAGCAAGCCACTAGATCACAGTGAGGCTTCTTGCACCATGGAGACCCCACAAATTAAGCGAGGGGGGTCAACTTGATGGTGATCTGACAGGGAACAGCTTCCACCAGTGCTCGGACTCCTAAAAACCCTTCACTGAAGCACTGATGCTCACTCCTGACCCTACCCATGCGGGAATCCCACAGCAGAAAACGCTCCACAGGAGCACACACCAGAACGCCGGTGACAGCTGTTCGTACCTTGAGGCTTCTCATTTAAAACACGCTCCCCACCCACAGTATCTCCTGGCACACACAAGTAAAATAAAGCTGGGTTTGTTATATTTTATTCCTCCAAGTCTGACTGTAATAAAATAGTCACTGTTGGATAACCCACGCGTGGTCTCTGCTCACGGGAGCGATGTGACAAGCAGGGAACACGAGGATGCTCGTGAGCATGAACTACAGGAGGGTCGGTAGACACGGTTACGGCGGGGAAAGCCAGGCTCCAGAGCCTGTGATTGCTGTGTCTGCACGTACAAAGGGGTGATAAAAGGAAAATAAAAATCAAATCCAGCTTCAAAAGGATACAACCGAAGCCAAGCGGAGCACTAACTTGAGGCAAATCAAGTGCGGGGCTTTTCTACAGCCACCAGAGGAAAGAAAACCTCCAAAAATAAAATAATAGTAATAAAAAAAAGAGAGACTCTCACAGCTTTTGTAACCCAGTGAGGTTTTAATTTCAGAAGTCAGACAAAGAGCACTGGAGTCATGACACAGGTTTAATAACAAAACCACAACTTAGCAATTCCTTCATTATCTCGCCTCAAGCCCTAATCTGATTTTCCAAGAGATTAAGAAATCTTGACACACCATTTATTGCCCAAGTTAAATTCCCCATGAGACAACATACTCTCCCCGTCCCCAGGTTATAACCAGCAGTTATAAAACCCCCAGACAGAGAAGTTCCAGCCGCTCTACCTTAAAATGGACAGCCAAGGCATACCAGCAATGGAAGCCCACACTTCTGTGCTATAAAACAAGCACCGATTTCCTGGCTTTAAACCATACCTTTTTTGCCCCATTTCCCATTTCCAGCTGCTGCCTGGATGTATTTTTTGGGCTTGCTCCTCTGTGCACCAGTATCCACAGTGGGATTTAGCAGATTGTTCAGTTTTAATAGAGCAACAAGACTTGTCCCGCAGCCACAATGCTCTAACCTTTCCTCTATCTGCATCTGGCAAGACCAAGCCCCCAGCTCCTCTGTATTTCTGTCACCACATCCCTCTGTCACTGCTCCCGCATCCTGACCCCCAGAGCAGCACATCCTTCCCAAGGATGCCATCCCTCCAGCTCCTGACCAACACTGACTTGGAAAACCAGCAGCCGGAGAGAACAGATGAACGTATGCTGTGGATAGATCTGGTTATACAATAACTAATCAAGGTAACGACGTGCTCACAAAGCGCTGATAGCCAAGGAAACCTTTGTGTTTCCTTCCTATCACCTGGAGCATCCACAGCCCCTCCAGTGGGCCTGAGCCCAGTCAGCAGATCCCAAAACGGGGTCCAGCTACATCACCCACTGCAATGGCCACGGCACCATCACCCCCCATGCACAACGCCAACGCCTGCTCCTTGAGGTGGCTCTGACAGCCATGTCCAAAGTCCCAAGTCCCAGCATGAGCTGAGCAGTCTGAAGCCTGAATACCTTCCTCTTTCTTCTTTTTTTTTTTTTTTTTAAGTAAAATATATCACAACTCCCAAGAGGAAGCAGTGGGAGGAAAGCTTCGTTACTGCAAACAGCTCCGCTCCGAAGGCATGGTGGAAGACTCATCCGTGCCAAGACAAGCATCCCTGGCAGCCAGTCCGAGGCAACGGACCTGTTCCTGGAGCGACCCTGGACCACCTTCGTGCTCCACCACCATACCCTCCACGAGCGAGCGGCACCACCGGGATCTTCCCCCTCTTTATAGAAGCACACTTCGCTGTAAAGACAACCAGAGCAAAACACAGCCCAGACACCTACTGAAAGAAACACCTTGGTCCTTAGGGAGGTTGGGAGGAAGAAGAAACCAGGGACAAACCTGTTTAACCCCAGGTTTTGAGACATCACAGTAACAACAGACTAGGAAGATGCCGAATAGCACAGCTCAGTACACACATGTACCTCTGTAACCCGGACAAATCACCTATACAAAATGAAATGGTACTTTGTGTGGATTCACATAAAAAGGCAAGCCCTTTAAAAGGCTTCTCTTTCTTAAGTCCCTGCTGTATTTTTGCCTGAAAAGTTTCAGAAAGGAAGGCTTTGGGGGTTCAGAAAGGGAGGAAACTCCTCCATAGCACCGAAGGAAAACACAAGTTTCATTGAGTTTCTTTACAAATAAAAAAAGCAAAATATTTCAAAAGAAAATGAAAGAAATGGCAACATTGGAAATGCCTTTTCCTCCCTTTCCACAGGGGAATGGGAAGGGATGGCATCCTTTACAGCATCCTTAACTGGACACCGTGAGGCTCCAGCAGCCTCATGAAGCCAGCGAATGAAATTGCCTTCAACACTGTCAGCTGCACACAGGAAAATCTTTGGCTCGTAAAACCCAGTGTCAAAATGCTGGGAAATCCAAAGTTAGCTGCAAGCCCCGATGGGCAGCTAAACAAACTCTGCTGGTGTACGTTCCCCCCTCTGCAAGCGGCACCTTTCTCATTCATGAAGAACAGAAAAAGTCCTGTTTTTTCTGAATGTTTTGGTACTTAATCCCCCTTCACATCGCCAAAGAATTTTTGGGGTTTTTTTTTTTGACACTTCATTCTTGGTGTGGTTACGTGTGTGGAGCGAGTCCTTCTCTCCTCTGCTCAGGAAACACAAACCCTGGATGTCCATACAGACCCTCTTTGCTCAGCAGGCACCACGCAGCCAGGATGACAACGTTTCAGGTGCCTGTAACTTTTTCCTCCCTCAGAAGACGTTTTCCAAAAAAGCCAGTAAGCTTTAGCTGGGGCATCGCGAGCTTGAGCCTGCAAGTGCCTCCAGCCACGAAGTAGGATCCCACAGGAACTATTTCACCTCAGCATCTTTACGCCACTGCTGTGAGGTGAATACTGTGCTCTAGAGATGCTCATCGCAGCAGTAGGTAACACGTTAAGGACCGAAACCCTATTTTAGCATCACCTCCGAAGAGCATCCCACGTCCGAGTGCAGGCACGGCTGGCTGCATCCCACCCGAGCGAGTCTAACGCACCCTCGCACAACCATGGGCTCCCGGGAACCCCAGCACTGCGGGGGGAACCCCGCCCCGAAACCGAACACATTGCTGGGGCAACTTCCAACCGCCCGGCCCCGCTCCTGCGGGCTGGGACCCCCCCAGCTCCGTGACCGCGCCCCGCCCGTTCCTCCCCCCCCAAGCCCGGGC
>VZTU01014543.1:604830-623214 GCA_013400835.1 Zapornia atra | reverse complement strand
CCCGCCGCCGCGCACAATGCACCGCCCGCGCCGTGCCGCCCGCCCCGCCCCCGGGCGCAGGCCATGCCCACAAACGCAAGCCCCGCCTCTGCCGGCCATAGCCCCGCCCCCTAAGCGCCGCGCCCCCCGCCTTGCGTGCACCGAGTTTGCCAGGGCTCTGCCCGCGGGCGTGAGCCTCGCATGGCTTGGGCTGGGGCTGTTTCCTCCCTCCCCTGAGCCGGACGGGTAAATGCCCTCCCAAGCAGCAGCGCCGGCAGCGACCGTCAGAAGCCCGGAAGACGGGTAGGAACCCCGGCGGCGACATGCTACAGCCACGGGTTGCCCAGGGACTTCCTCAGCAGGAGGCCCTAGAGCTAGTTTCCACGGGTGGGTCCTGCCGACTGCAGCCACTCCTCTACGACTCTCACCAGTTTAAGGGATGACATGGGAGCAGGACTGTACCTACCCCCAGGGAAAAGGGCTCAACCCAAGGACATGCCCAGAAGCCAGGTGTAAAGGTGTTTCCCCACCTTGCCCGGGGCAAGGGTAATACCTAAGCACCAGCCCTACACCAGATAACAGAGCCTGGCACAGAAAGGTAAAAAGGTTAAAACCCTCTAAAAAAATAAAGGTTAAGCCACACAAGTCTTCAGCTGTATAAGGAGAAACACTCCTATAAGGGGGCACACATGATCTCCTTGAAACATGAAAGTTAGGGAGACCTATTAAGACATTTGGATCAGGATTGCAAGGTGCAGCCATCTCTTAATTCCTCATTTATTGAGTTGCACCTGTACACCAGGTACTTGATCCAGCACAAGCCCCACGCCTAGGCTTGGCTAGGCTCCCTCTCATCAAGAAGCCAAGCGCTTGCAGCCTGAGTTTGTAAGAAGATAGGGCTGAAAGGAGATTCAGGCACAGGGAGCTCATTATTCTATTAATATGATGTCAAGGCACATCAAAAACCTGATTTTCATTCTGATGGGATCATGCAAAAGTTTTAGCTCTGTGTTGCAGGGTGGAGGAGAGTGAGCACAGCAGGGTCCTTGCTCCCTGGCATCAGGCTCTTGCTGAAAAACTAAGTAAAGCCCAGAACAGGCACAGGCTGTGGGCTCCAGGTCCCACCAGATCCAGTACCAGCACCTACCTGAACATGGTGGCTTTGGGTGCAGCAGCAGGATTTGCTCAGTGCATGCATACAGCACAACACTGCTCCAAGGGCTCTGATTTTCATCACAGAGTCTGAAGTGCTGAGTATGGACAACCAGGCCATCACGGACACAGCCCATCCATCCATAACCCACACAGAGGGGAGCACACAGCCCACTGCCCTGAAGGGTCTATACATCTCCCAGGCACACACACTCACCTCTGATGTGACAGAGAAATGACAGCTATCCCTCTGAACAGCAAGACTCCAGGCCTCAGGACAGGACCGTTTGAAGCAGAAACGTGCACGTTAACCTTTACTATGCATATTAATAAATATTCTTTATTTAAATTTTGCACATTGCGCTTTAACATATTACATCCAAAACATTTTGCAAATGGATGTCTACTTTGTAAAATCTTATATTCAGCTCATTGTCATTCTGTACAGAATTATAGGTACAACATTACTTTGCCACTAGTTTGCTTTTTTTGTAAGTCTCACAGTAAGAGAAACATTTAATGAAAAGAGATGGCTTAAATTATAGAGAGGCTTGCACAGCTACTCAACTAAAGATACAAGCCTGAAGAAAGAACAAAATTAATGAAAATCACCTCCACCAGCCTCCCCAAAAAAACAAGAGGAAAAAAAAGAGAATCACATTAATTTAAGATAAAATTTTGCCGTAAGTCACTAAATTAAGTTTTTGAAAGAGAAGGCGCAGTAGTCATCTTGAGAATTTCAGTGAAAGACAGAGCTATTTTATTGTATTTAGTTCACTCCAGCTGTTGTCAACCAACCGTTACAAATGGGCCCCTTGTGATCATTTAAGCGGCAGTATTTATTAAATTTCTCCTTCAGATGCTGTCGGTATTGTTCTCTATTGCTGTAAAAAGACTTGTTGTTTGCCATAAAGGACTGTATTTCGTCTTGTGAGATAAAGATTTCCTCATCAGAAGTGCATTCAGACTCATCCTACAAATGAAAAGAGGCATTTGAGAACTCCAGCATCGCCCTCCCCATACAGCACCACCTGTCTCACAATCATAATAAATCTGCCTACGGTTGCTCTGACGGAAGATGCAGCCTTCATGTCACAACAGCACAAGTCTCAGCTGGCCACTCCAGCCACCTGATTCACACACGCAAGGCTCTACTAGTTTTTGGGCAAGAGGCAGCCTAGAGTTCCAAAAATCCATCAGAACAAGCTTCAGGGTCTTAGCACATTTCCACCGAAAAACAGTGCCTTTTATCAAGGGTTTAAAATAAGATTAAAAAGGATAAGGGAGAAGATGGCTGCCCAAGGAGCCTGTAGTGGGAAGTAATATTTGAGGCATGAAGGCAGCAGGAATGCTCACTTCATTTTATGGAATAATGAGTATTTATAATTCAAGTCCTGTCACTTGCATTCCAGCAACAGGCAATTTCTCCCCCTCTGCAAAGCATCCAGTTGTATACTTCACAGAGAACACACAAAAACAAAGTAAACCCTGCCAGAGTAAGCTGTGAATCTCAAGTTCAGTTACATCCTCTATCTGAACAGTTTTTCCACAGGATTTACGCACTAAACCCCATCCTCAATCCCCAGGATTTAAAGCAGGATGCCACAACCTTGAATTCAAAGGAAGCAGTTACTTACAAGGAGTTCCACTAAGCTCTTGGCACCTTTTCCAGTATCAGGAACAAGTGACATTTCTGTAGGTTCTGCAAACTGTGACACGTTTTTCATATGCTCAAACCAAGGGAACTGCTGCCCGCTTTTTTCTGAGCTGCGGCAGCTTTCAGCATGTGTTTCTTTGGTCTTGTCACGATGAAACTCTGTGTGCATGATATTTCCTGAGGTCTCTCTGTTACCTGGATCTGCCATACAGCTCCCAAGTTTCTGAATCTAAAATTGAAAATAGCCTGTAATGAACTACTAGCAGCATAAAACCTGAAACAGTTGAGTTTCAGACAGAAGCAGAGGGAAAAAGGAAAGGAAAAGGTTCAAAGAGAGCAGAGATGTGTTTTTAAAAAAACACATGTGCCTGGGGAAGAGGGGGAATGGCACGTTAATTCACTGAGAGTGCGCAAAAGTGCCCATGCTTAGGAACATAGGAGAGCAGAGACTCCTTCCACCACAACCTATTTGAGGAAGGACCTCTATTTCACAATTTGGATGGAGAGGTAACAGAAGATCCATGTTACCCTATTCACAGCATTATCCACAATCGAATTTTGAAACACATTTGTAACTGCTTTAAAGTGTATGCATTTAAATAAGCCGTCTGGGATAGCTATGTTCCTTACATGTTCATTCTCACACTTCAAAGTTTTACTTTTCTTTTTCTTCTTTTTGTTTTTGCCTTTTGTGCTATTTTCTTCCGAATTAGCCCAACACTCCACGCAGCTATCTCCATCCTCCTCTTTGTCGTCACAGCGATGGACACACGAATCGTCTCCTGCAAGAGACAAGGAATTCTCTTCTCAGACACACTGAGTTTCATGTACACTAAGCCAGCAGTGTGCTGTTACCAGACATACCATTCTCATCATGGTTGCAAATGCCTTCAGTGCAGGCCACATCTGAACCCTCTCGAGATCCCGTTTCGCTGCCCTCCATGCTAGAGGAGTAGCCACAATCACTGCTGTTACAGTGTGGAGATAAACCTGAAACCAAGTGAAAAGTTACAGCAATCTTTACTAGCTGTTGCATATTCTTTATTTACCCCTGTAAAAAGAACAAACTCTCTTCATAAAGTTATTTTCGAATACAGCTGAGCATTGTTTACCCCCAAAATGTTACATGCTTGAAAGAATTAAGAATAGTGATGTTTAACATACCTTTCTTGATTTTAGGTGAACCTAATAGGGTACCACTACTAGGACAGGTGCAAGAAGTGCTTTCATTCGTAACAATTACTTCTACACAATTATTAGCTTCTTCAGCGCTACCACAGGCTTTGCAACTACTTTCTGTGAAGTCTGAATTTTCCTTTAAAACAAACAAAACCACTCGTAAGTACTGAAAGTAGCTCAGCTGGAATCTTCACATAGATACTCTTTTCACAAGAAAAAACAGGGCTGGTGACAGCTACAGCATTGTTTGTGATCCTTCAGAAGGACAAGTTCACTAAACAAACCCCAGCTTAGTCAATTAAAGCTTTCCCCTCACCCATAATCGTAACAGTAACTGATTGCCACTACCAAATTCCCATGTTCTGAGGGATCTTTAAGAAAGAAGAGCTGGAAGATTCCCACATAACATGAGTCCCTAGAGTTCAGATTAAACAAAAAGCCCACCACCAAGCCCCCAAGAAGGAAGTTCCACACAAACGTGCGGAAGAACTTTTACACAGTGAGGATGACAGAGCACTGGAATAGGCTGCCCAGGGAGGTTGTGGAGTCTCCATCTCTGGAGACATTCAAGACCCATCTGGATGCCTATCTGTGCAATATGAGCTACGGAGCCTGCTTTGGCAGGGGGGTCAGACCCAATGATCTCTCAAGGTCCCTTCCAACCCCTATGATTCGATGAAGACTAAGGAGTTCCACACAGTTACTCTACAAAAAGACCATACTAAGCAGGAAGCTTAAGTCCCCCTAGCAATCAACACCTAGCTCCCAAAACCAAAATATAAAACAAGCCTCTCAAGAGTTCTAACATGGAAGAGCAAGGTGATGAACACAGCTCCAAACCAAGAAATCTAGTTACTGAACACCACAAAAAGCCACAGCTATCCGTGTTTACCTTTGCTTGATTTATTTCCTTCTCTTCTTTTGCCTGCAAAGGAGTGGGGATCTCACACACACACTTGTTTTTCCGTCTGTTCTTCCGTTTTTGGCGCTTCTTCTCTTGCTTAAGCTCTCGCACTCTTTCTTCTTCTGAAAATTCTTCACAAAGCTGTTCCAATCGACTAATACCCTGCACTTTTTCCACAGCCATCTGTTTATAAGAGGTTAGATCTACTTATAAATGTTCACACAATTCAAGCTTTTGATTTATAAAAAAGGAGAAGGAAAAATAGCTGGTAGGTACTTTTTATAAGAAAGTCACAGTAACACAGCTACCAACTACAGAACAACAATGCTGCTCCACATTTAGTCACCGAATTCAGCTTGCTGAGATGCATGTACAGGAGGAGCACTGCATTTACCTTGCAGCCCAAATTCAGTTTTCAGTAAAAAGCTGCAAATTCAAATGTGGTTTTGGATCTTGTGTTTACATGGTAGATACTCAGAAAAATCATATTAGACCTAAAGTAAATTCATAGACTTTGGTTTTGTGGATTTTTTTCCAGATCCCCCTGGGAACTCCTTAGGCCAAGATGAGACATCATCTTTCCACTCATCTTAGAAAAGGACCTAATAGAAAGATATAACAGCCCTGTACTTCAAATTCGCAGCCGAGTTTGCATGCCAGTGTAATTACCCGAGTTTTACAATGTAAATGAACATTCAGCACTATACTAGATTAAAGATCAAGACACAACCTGACTGAACTGCTGCAGCACACCCAGCCCAACACCACTCCCACAGCACTTTAAGTCTTAAAAAAATATTACTTGTAAAAAGCTGCAAGATCTAACTCGATTAGGGTCCCGCTGTGGTCCTTCCCTAATGGATTTTGCTCTTCCTCTGCTGATGGTTTAGAAGTTTTTAGAGAACAGTCATTATGAAAGGATGATAAATGACACAAAGGAGGTCTGTGTCATGCCGAAGAGGAAGCATGCTGCTGGCATACGCTGAAGCAATCACATGGAGTTCTGTCTGAAGTTCAGGACCCCACAGACCTACAGAGCGCATCTGAAATGCGTTGAATGCCAGAACTAACAGTTGTGTTTGTAACTTGAAAGCACATCCTTCACTTTTACTAATAAGACAAGTAAAACTGTTGTAGCTGGAGCATAAATGCTATCAGGTAGAAATACCTTCTCTGGGAATTAAAACCACAGAAGATTCAGCGTGCTGGAACACACAGCTCAAAGTAAAAGCAAGCCTCAACCTTTTATGTTCCTGTAGACTTCACATCATTGCGAACTCACAACTCAGTTGTGCTCTGCACTGATACTACACAACTGTCACCCGCAGTGAACGTGGGATTGAACACAACACCCTTGAAGCTCCTTCCAGCCCAACATAAGTAGAAAGCAGAGAAATAACTTTAATGAAGACACACACAGGTACTAGAACAATTCAAACACAAGTTAGATAAAATTGGATTTTTACCTCAAAGCTTTTGCGCAAAGCATCAACACCGAGGTAAAAAAGCATCTGCCACGTTTGTTCCTCAGCCCGCAACTTTTGCCAGATTCGGTGTAATCTTTCATAAAGATGAATACCCAGGCAGGTCAAAACTTCTTCTTGGGCTATGTCTATTGTCTTAGCATGCCTTTCTCTTCGTCTAAAGGAAGAGTTGAACCAAAGTACAGTACGGTTAGAGTAGCTGGAAGTCTACCAAGAGATCAAAGCAGTTCAATGACGTATTTTCTTTACGTACAACTCAAGATATGTTTGCATGAGCAGCTTTTTTTAATCGAGTTCTGCTGTGCTGCATGCGGATGCAAAATAGAAAGGACCAGGTCAAAACCACCACCACATTCCTGACACATTGCCCTGTGCACGGCACTTAAGCAGCACTATGGCTTCCAACCTGGGACTTCTGGAGCTGTTGCCCCATCAGTCTGTTTGCTCCTACTAGGAGGGATGAGCAGAGTTTTAATGCCAAAGAGACACAGCCATTCTCTTGTTTCATAGAATTTGTATTTAGTTTATACAGCAAATAGTTCAGCTTCCTGGACATTTACGTGTCAGTTAATTGAAGCTGAATAAACACTTAGACTTTTATGTATTACTTACCGTACAGAGTAAAAATACTTCAGTATTAATCTGTATCTATCATCTACTAAGGAAAAAAATCATTATACAAGGATTTACTTTCCTAATCAAACAGTTATGATTGAGTTCTAAGGATACTGGGCGCAGAATTGTATTTTTCATTGGAAAATTTTATGCTGCTAAACCAGGCTCAGAAGTTACTATGACACATGAATGGTGACAAACCGAAACGCTTGGCATTTCGTAAAACTGTCACCCAAGGTTCTCTTTCTATTTCGCATGTTTTGAACACCTCAATGGAAAAGCAGGCAGCCCTAGTGAGTGAACAAATGAACTAGAAGACATTTGGCAATTTATTTCAGTCTTGCCTTCAGAGTTAAATGCACTTTAAGGTCAAAAGCACATATAAAATCTCTGCTACTTTGAAGCACTGTCTTGAAAATCTACTTCAACGTGAATATTTATATTCAGAAGTTTATTACTATGCAGCAAGGAGGCAAAAAAAAAAAAAATCACTTTTGCAAAATACATTCAATAATAAAATAAAGGAGCAAAGCGCTAGATAGCCCACTCTAGCAAATTACATACTCATACCCTCCTGCGAACTCTGGTTCGGCTCGACCCAAGAGGTGTGCGATGAAATCTGTTTCACAGCATACATGGATATGACGTTCATGGGGACAGCAACGCAAACCCTCGTAAAGCGCAGCGCAGTAGCCCTTCTCTTTGCTGCAGTCTAGCTCACCAATAAGAATATTGTATGCCCGAAGTACTTTATTTTTGCAGTCAGTGCAAAACCTGTGTTAGAACAGAACAGAACTGAATTCTTATTCAAGCAGAAATTTCGAGCCACTTAGCCCAAGCTATATTATACTGAGCTATCTAATAGTGCATGCTATGTTTAAACTAGGTCACACAAGGTTTATGTTACTTCAAAAGGTAAAACAGTGAGGCTTGGGCTGTAAGCCATGCAACTTTAATTGTATGTATTATGCTGCCTACCATATATCGCAAGCCTGGATATCAACTTTCATGCTTCAAGGCATAAATCAGGCTAATTGTTAATATGAAGAAGTTCCCATATGGATGTCCAATTCCATATTTGTTTGAAGATCAGATATCCAATAGTGAACAAATTGAATCATTAGTACAAGCCAGGACAAAATTCCTCTCAAGTAACATGCTCCAAGTTACTTTATAGGAATTACTAAAAGCATACTCAAGTGAGTGATAAGCAATAAGGAAAAAAAAAAGTAGTTTCCTCTGTTGCCTGCTGTCTAAAAGCACTGTTTCTACTACAAGCACCTTTAAAAATACTTTGGATTATTAGATTACTGCACAGATAACCAAACATGGTTTATTTATAACACGATGTATTCAACTTAAGCATGTGACAGCTCAACGAGCTAATATGAGAAAAGTATAAAGTCTGTTACAATTAAAATACCACCAAATTAAGCTCACTATTTTATGAGGAAGTAAAACCTTCAAGAAGTACACAACCTCTTGCTGTATTATTCTAAAAATGCAAGCCAGACAAGCTGCTCACATTTCAGCTCTCAGCTTGAAAAGCTGGCTCTTCATGCCATCTCTGGATGGTGTTTTTCCCTTTCCTAGTTTGCCCAATCACTTGACAACACTAAGACAAACATATTTTGATGTTTGATAGAACTACGATAACTGGCTAGTTTCTGTGGTGAAAGGAAAGAAAACAGTAATATTATTGCAGGTTAGCATCAGGAACTCTGCCAACACCATATTTAATGTCACAGGAGATTAAAGCTATTTTGTTTCCAAAGTGTTAATTCCACACCACCACCCCCACACCCATCTGTGCCCCCACAGTTTCTATCAGAACCTTGAGACTACTAGAAATTAAAACTTTTTAATCAGCATGGTAGCTACCATGCATACACAACAATAAGCTAGTAGCCTCTTCCCCCCACCTCTTCCCCACAAGAGACTCCTAATAGTACTAGCAATACTAAGACATAAACAGCTGTTTTAAGACAGTGATTTACAAGTAACACCAAGCTGAAAAAAATCTGCTTTTATTAGTTTAGTTCACATCATTTTGAGATTGCACATACTCTCTGAAAGCCTACAGAAGGCATAGTCCCAGAGTAGGCTACTTGTGAAAGAACATACCCAGTTCTAATACATGAAGTTGTAACAAAAAAGACAGCTAGCTTTCAAACAGGCAAAGAATGAAACTTTTACGCTTTAGAAGGGCTTCTGACCAATCTTTTCAACATTTGGTGAACTCTACATGTATTTTGATATTCCTCAAAATTACAGTGTGTCTTTGTTCTTTTAACATACCTGTGTTTTCGTAGATAGGTTTCTAATGTTTCTAAAAGACAACTAGAGTCAATTAAAACTACTTCATCCCTGCATTCCTGGGACATGAGCTCCCACACATCCATCCAACAACCCCTGCAAAAAAAAAACCATAAGAAAAGACTGTACGTTATCCTGTTAGGGGGTTAGAAAAGCAGCAACATAAAGCATTGTTTTAGTTTACCTACTGCTCCCTGGAAAGGTCCACAGTGGAAAGTGATGTTAAACTTGCTCTCCTCCTTCCTGCTGTCTTCACTATTTCTCTTAACTGCACTTAATTTCTCTGTACTGAGTGTGCTACTGCGCCCTTCACTGCCACATAGTATTGAAAAACATTTTTTTAAACCCATATGATAAATATATATATTATGAACTAGTTACTTTTCCTAAAGAAGTGCTAAAAAAATGCTTGCATTGTTCCTTAATCAGCTTTGAATGCTTTATAGGCTAAGCCTTAGCATCCAGTAAAGTCAGGGTCAGACATAAAAGTGGTGCTGTCCGTGTTTATAGATCCTGATTCATAACAACTTTTTAAGGTTACAGCTGAAAGTCAGTAGTAATTTTTCAGAATATTACTTAAAGTATAAACATAGGCAAGTTTTAATGCTTCTGGCAGATTAATTTTCATATGACCACTTGCTAAGAACACCAAGACAGAAGTCCAAAGAGAAAAAGCAAAACAAAATAAATCCAACAAACTTCCACACATCAACTATAATCCACCCTAAATTAAGTTCCCAAAATTTGTTAAGAATCAAACTTCACAACACACATTTGGATATGCTGAAAGTACACTTCTAGAGCAAAGAACACACTTCATGTGTTTACTTACAGACTTGTCTGCACTTGACATTTTATCGGAACATTCATTTCTGTTTAAGCACATGTATGGATACAACAGAGCAGGAAAACAGGCAAAGAAGCCCTCCTATTTAATAATCAGCTCCTCAACAATATTTCTATATGCTATTATCTGGTTTTCCAAATCACATGGCTTGCATTTGTGAGGTTAAAATGCTCCTTAGTACCAAATGGAACTGAATAGCTATAAGCCGGGCACACTAAGACTGAGGACATCAAGTAATGCTCAAGTATTGACTAGTTACATAACTTGTATAATTAAACACACAATTCAAAGCCTCTCTCATCTGTATATAATGCCTAACAGCTGCAACTCATCTGAAGAAGTTTCTTGTAATGAAGTCAAGCAGCTCTAAGTTGATAAATAAAATTTGTTCTGTAAGACAACTCCAAGTGACACCTCCCTGCCTAGGCTGTTAAGCAGCTTTGCTGCCACTCAAGGCAGCAGGTTTCTTTGGGAAAATATCAGTACTGATACACTCCAATCACTTCTGCAGCCTAACAAATGGGTATCGACTGCAAAAGCAGAATGCAAGCTGTGTTTCTTTGGCAAGCTACACCAACAGTCCACATGCCTTGTTATCAGGTAAAACTGAAAGATTTACTTGCATCTTATTAAAATACCAGTCTTCTACATACTCCCCACTGACCTGCCAGCATTCAAAATACTAAAGGGATGTATTCCAGCATGAGTTGCGACATTAAAGGCAGCATTTTCCCCTCCATTCAGTTTCAGAATTGTTCTGCCTGGCCAAAACACTAAATGCAGGTTCCATGATGTACGTTCTTACACAGAAAAGATTAATCTTCCAAAAACAAGGCAAGGACCAATTTCATAATGCTTTGGATTTGCTTTATTAAAAAAATACCCCTATGAAATTTTGCTTGTATAAACAAAAGCTTTAAACTAATTATACGAAAGGCCTGTAACCAAAATATAGGAGGAGATAATTAGCTACCACTATCCTCAAGCAGCACAAGAAAAATTAAGTGTCAAATTCCACATGCCTAGCATGTCAGGGGATTTGTTTAAATCCAAAGAGACTCAAGTCTGCATAGAAAAATACATGTCCTGTGACTGGAAACCATGTTCAAGATTTCACAGGTTGTATGCTTAACTAGAAGCAGAACAACTGACTAAAAAAGGTCCTGAACACTCCAACTAAACACTGTAGTCCAATTGGTCATCATACAATAAGATAAAATTAAAACACCCCACAAACAAGAAAGGCAGAAAAAAATCCACAACAGATTTACAAAGGGTGTTTTTCTGGTAAACCAGCTGGAATAAAGCATTTCAACTCCAGGACACAGAGGCATATATGCATCTTTTTCACCAGTGTCACATGCTGTCACATTTTGAGAAAATGTATTTTAGTGAGCTGTAGTTTTAACCCTGCAGCCCAATCACAATAAAACCCTTTATTAGGAGTTGTGCAAGGTATTTTTTAAGAATCTCAAGGAAAACAATATGTATGTTTAGCATGTATCCTTTCACCTCAGTGTGAGAAAAACTGCAGATTTTGGTGTACCAAACCCAGTTTGCCTTTCCAGAGCACTGTTTACATCACAACACAGGAGCTATCCATGCCCTGAGCAGACTATCTTCCCAGTTATGTCAGACAAGAAACAAAAAGCACATCAGACAGTGCTGGTCTGTAATGGCCAGGTTGGATTTTGGCAGCTGGGTTTGAAATTAAATATGGGTATTTTTAAGAAAAACAAAGCAATCGAACAAAACACCCTCACACAGAGTAAAAGTCCCTAAAATGGATAAGGTACAACTATCGAGCAAGTTTTGAGAAACACAGTTTCATATAGTAGCCTTAAACTTTACAGGGAAGCATCACCAGTTGCCTTAGAGAGCTCTGACAGAGTCCAACTCTCATGCTGAGGGAGGAGTCCCCTGTCCCTTGGCAGGGCAAAAAATAGACCTTATAGCACTAGGCTTGTCCTGTCAAGGAAGCGTGAGCAAGGGCAGCAGGGAAAGTACTGAGCAGTCTTTTGCTAAGATCATCACTCTTACTGCCCAAAAAATTGGCTAATTACCTTCTTAGGAAAAGACAGGGATAAAGGCTTATGCCCTACAACACACATGGTCCAGAACTGAGTGCCTCTGCTCCTCTACCCCACCATGATTTGGGTCTACTATAATCCAAATAGCTTGGAAATTACTACTCTGGCAAACAGGTAACAGCATACAAATTGGCCTGTCTGCTTGAAAACAAATTAGTATCAATAGTTAGGTTCCTTAAAATATTTTAGATTGTGTTCAACGTGCACGATTCAAACTTACCCCAAAGGTTTTGGTTTGTGTGTGTCCAGGGAGTGTAACTGACACCTCTTGTTCTTTTTACTTTTGGGAATTGCATCAATCATATCATTAAGTTTGGACCTATGGAAGAAATTGTGACTTAGTAATCTGAAAATATGGTTATCCAGAGAAATTTTAAAGGGACTGACTCAGCTCATGTATCAGAAATAACTGTGCTAATGAACATCAAATCTAAAACTTCCTTCCTGTTCCCCATTCTTACTTATGCCATACAGGGAAAATACAGTATAGATTTTCCAGACAAATCCTAGGAAATGAAATAAAGATAACCCACATCTAAATAGCTAATGCTTAACCTCATAAAGACCTCAAGCAATGACACCCATTTCAAAAGTGAAGGGAACCGCTAAGACCACTTTATCAAGTTACACTACCTCATCCTCCCAATCTCCGTTGCCCCAGCTCTGCACTAACCTTTCCTACTTCTCACTGGCCTGCTAACTGGAGCAAGAAGTAGAAAGAGCTGAAGCCAACTGGAAAGCAATGGCACACTGTGGTCAGCAGTCACTGGTCTGCTGACAGCTGAGAAACAAATGGCACAACAATTGGCTATTTATTGTGCTGGCCAAACCCAGAAGGTTTCACTTTCTCAGTGTTACCTTTCTACTCAAGAGTAGAAAAAGGGCTGGGTTTTTTTTGGTGGGGAACTTGGGTTGTTAATTTTTTGTTAGTTTATTTTTCACATGCAAAGCAGTTGATGAAGAAACACTCTTCTTCCAGAGCTCAGAAATACCCACAGTGCCTATTTCAGATTACTGAGTAAACATTTTAATACTGGTATCTTTCAATTGTAATCATGGCATTGCAACTGATGCTGTGAAAGATTAGGTCATTTGGGTTTGTTTTTTCACAGTTTAGGAAATAACTAGTTTTATGTGGTTGTGAAAGTCAAGCATGTACTGTAAGTTCAAACACATGACAATTCAGAAGCCCCAACAAGAAAGCTGCGCAGCCAAATCATCATAAAACCATAGAATGGCATGGGTTGGAAGGGACCCCAAGGATCATAGAGCTCCAACCCCTTTGCCACAGGCAGGGCCACCAACCTCCAGGCCTGGATCTACACAAGTTTGCCCAGGGCCCCATCCAACCTGGCCTTGAACACTTCCAGGGATGGGGCATCCACCACCTCTCTGGGCAGCCTGTTTCAGCACCTCACCACTCCCTCTATACAAGACTTCCCCGTAATATCTAATCTAAACCTTCCTTTCTTTAGTTTTAATCCATTCCCCCTTGTCCTGCTATTGTCTATCATTTTAAAAAGTTGAATCCCCTCCTGTTTCAAATGCAGGGAAAATAGCTTCCCTTCATCCCACATTATCACTATCACTATTATCTGAGCAGATCCAAGATAGCTGTGGGTCTAACTCACCCATGCACGTAAAAGAGTGTATAAAGCTTCTTCGCATCAGTCATACAACTTCGAGTTACAGAGAGAACCCCCTTTGGCCCTACTGTTAGGGGCTCAAGTGCTGGATTTCCAGACTCTACAAGCTGAGAAAACAGACGTTCCACGCTACGACGACAGCCAACACACGGGACCAGCTGAGAAAGTGCACTCAAAACTTCACGCGACGTCACCATCATGGCAATATTTAGATCCTGCTGTTTAAGCATGCTATGTCTCTAAAAAAGAACAAGAAATGAAATAAATACAAGCACATCTTAAACTGTTCAAGATTTCTTCACCTTCCACAGCATTCCCTTATCAAAACACACTTGTGGATACTGCAAGCAGTGCTCAGAGTTTCAGGTCACTGTCTTACTGTGGATCCTTTGAAACACTTACCGTACAAACAGTACTGCACTTGATAGTATCATTGGAGGAATTCTGCTCTGAGTCTTACAGTCTAACACCTGGAACAAAGCTAGTATTTTAGTATTTTTCTCCTCTTGTTTCCTCCTACCCTACCACTGAAGTCAGCAAACACTGCTTCCCAACAAAAGGCACACTTGCCTGTCCCTATCAGGCAGCCCTTTTTCCTCCAACTCAGCACAGATGTTTACTAAAGGGTCTCACATACAACTCTGAGTTTTCATCTTCTACTCACACTCATTTTATCTTTGACACACAGAAAGGAAACTCCTGGATGCTTATTGGAATATATGGAAATCTCATTTCTAACAAACTCGTTCTGTTCAGACCAAGTCAATTTAGCAATATTTTTCCTGGAAGGCCAAATTCCAGTTACAATTCTAAAACCTGAAATTAAAAAAAACCCCACACATTGCTACTTAGGGTGAAACATTTCACTTCAGTACTGAACATTCAATGTGTGCTAATAATAGAACATTAAAGAGAACACCTTCTAATATTTCTTACACTAATAAAGAATTTTATGAGCTTCTCCTGGTTCCTCTGTCAAAAACATCCAGGCAGCACACATACAAAACGCACATACCCTTCTACTTCTTTTAACTGCTAAATCACTGGTTTGGACTTCATCAACCTGAACTGCCAGTAGCACAGCTATGCAGAAGAGAAAGCCCTCCCTCACACACCAACCATCACATCTACACTTACAACATGAGCACTGCTGCCACTTTCCAACATCGCCTGTAGAAGCAGAGTCCTGTCAGTATATTAACTGTGAGCATCATTTTTTCCCTGATTATACAACTATGCTTATAAAGTTATGTTTTATATCTATAAAGGGGATGTTCTGCCACTGTAGCATTTGTCATATCACACCACTTAAATACTCCTAACGCAGAAATTATTTGTCCTAACTTTTGGGGAAAGAAAGGCCATACAACATAGCAAAACCACTCAGTCCCATGGAACGTGTAAATGCATCAACTGAAGAGAGAAAACATTTTTGGCCCACTTTATGTAACTCATGTTATGAAAAGTAAAGCTACCATCACATAACATTTAAAGTTTGTGCTCTTAAAAGGTAGACACATTAAATAATCTGACAAGTGATATCACTCTGCAATAGGCCTCTTTCTTGTAATTAATAGTACTAGTCATGGCAACAGCAGGAAAGAGCTATTTTCACAAGACAGCTACGCGTTATATGCAGTGTATGTCTGAACTGTTGCTGCTGTGAAACCACAAGTGAAGAAGTCCAAGCTATGTATCAGTGCACTAATCTGTTCCTTAGGGCATCAAGTGGCACGAATTTTTTAGTTGCTACAGGAGTTAGAGTGCTACACTTACTTGCTTGAGTGTTAGCAGATAAGGTTCCATTCTGAAAGCTTCAGGGGTGCAACAAAACTGTCACTCACTATTCAACTACACATAATCTACAAACTGGCACGTTAGTTTTATCTTGGTATGGGACTAATCATAAGAACTTGATCTTAAGCAATGCACACTTCCACTTGAAAAAGCAGTTCAAAAGTACATAGAAGAAAAACCACAACATGTATTTAGAAATTACAGTTTCCATTCCATATAAATTGGAGGTGACCAGAAGACACATTGTTTTTACAAGTTTTCAATACTACCTCAATAGGCAGCAATAGCTCCCTGACAACAGTGTATAAACACTGAGAAATTCAGAAAACAAATGCACCCAGTGTACTTTCGTATCACTAAATCACTGCCTACAGGTACTGACACATCTTTTAAGTCATTCCAGAAGCAGCAACCTCCCAGAGAAGCAAAAGCATGAATCTAAGGAAAGCAAGATCTTCTATGTGGGCGCCTTAAAACAAACCCAGAAGGGTGTATTTACCTGAATGAACTGTTTTAGCTGTGCACCATTGTTCTGATGTCCATCAAGGTTCAGTACATTATCAGGAAATTCCATCACCATCTATGGAAGAGAGGGAGGTTAAAAAAACACCTTTCAGAAAGAGGTTCAAACAGAACATCAGTTTATTTTACTTTCTTTGGGGAAATAAGACAGAAATTATGTTAAATGTTCATTTTCGGGTGACTATTAGTAGCTCCAGAAAGGATAAAAGTAACAGTTGAAGACAGTGAATGTTTCATCAGAGTAACTAAATGCTTCCCTAATATAATGTTCTAGAGGTAGTTTATAAATGCCAACTCTTAATCAGCTGCAGAAAACAAAAGTTGCTACACAGAACATCAGTGAGACACTGTCTCAGTTTAAAAATAAATAAAATTGTACTTAACACACTGAGATCCAAATTGCTCCAAAACAGCCTAACTCAATTTATAAAGCTATGAGAAACAGTCAGAACAGTTTAATCACTGACTCCATTCCTTCAAAGGCTAATTTAAAACCATATTAACCCAACAAGGTACTCCATGTTACACTTTGTTTTGTACGATCGCAGCTGCAACTCTCAAGAGGCTCAAAGTAAAATGTTAAGCTTACAGATCAATGCAATTACTCCTAAGTAATTAATAATCTTTCTTTTCAAATTACTGAGCGACTAAGAGGGCAATTTCTTGGGGTGGAGTGGGACAAAAAATTCAGTAAAACAATTTTCAGTCTAAAATCTAACTTTACAACCATGGAGAAAAAAAATGAAGCCAACAAAAGACACAAAGACAACCTTATCAACATGAATATTGAAAGTTCACTTGAAAATCTGAAAGATAGAAAAAACAACAACTTTGGTTAATCACTAACACCAATCAACACCATGTGAGACTCAGAATCTTTAAGTTTGGAAAAAGACCTCAGAGATCATCAAGTCCAACTATCAGTCCAATACCACCACATCAACTAACTTACTGTAACTAATTGTCTGATTCAATCTTTTTTCCTCCCTCCACCTTCCCTCAATTTTCTTGCAAAGACAGAATTCCCTGATGTGTTCATAACTGCAGGCACTACCTCCAGAGAACTCGCACATTTACTTCTGCAGGCACTCAACACTGTTCCAAAATAAACATCTATTCTTTAAGGCCAGAAAACAAGGCAATATTTTGATCTCACAGGTGCTGGAGCTGGAACATAAGCGCAGCTGCCTTATCTCTGTGCAGAACAGTGCCTCAGTCAGTGCTAATCATAACCTCTCATGCATTTCTTTTCCAGTTTCCCTTGCTCCTGACCCATACACACTAAGCAGCAGCACAAGTTTCTGCTGCAGAATTATAGGTTTCCTACATGGCCAATCTGATGTTTCTTTCTGTGGGGAAGGAGCTGCATGCAAAAGTAAAAGCTCTGTCTGCTAATAACAGAGGAGATAAATCTGTGTATCTCCTTCCCCTCACCTTCATCTCCCACTATCAATCAGACAACACCCTTAGGTGTTTTGTAAAACAGAGTGAAATTATCAAAGGCTAAATTAGCTCATGTGTCTGATGAGATTTTATTAAGCAGCTGAACATCAACCTCCATCACACCCTAAACTGTAAGAAAAAAAATTCCCATAACACCACATCAAATGGAATCCCTTCTAGAAACCATACAAACCGCTTAAGAAATGAAAAGGGTTCCACCTTTACACTTCCTTTGATTTCCAATTGAGCATTAAGAAACAGAAAAGCGCGGTAGTGAACAGCCTGTTTGGAGGAGCAGTATCAGACTGCACCTCAACAGCTTTCTATGCTACTACAAAGCAACATTACAAGTTTAAGGTCATTATAGGCCACTCATTCACCAATTTACAATCACCCACTTACTATTTCTAGATTTAAGGCATAAATGAAGTCTTCCAGCTGACTAATAGAAAGAATGTAGTCTCATTATTTTTAAAATTTGAGTTTTTTAACACAAACCAGTTACTATCAAAAGCCACCACTATTTTTAAAGATAAAGCTGCAGATACAAAGTTATGTTTCAAAGACAACTGCATCTCTCACAACAGCTCTCATTAAGAATTTAAACCATAAATTATAGAAGACCAAGACAGGAAAGCTAAGAGTTCATTCATTTGCTCCTAGAAATTTATTTAATAAAAGCCCCCAGAAGCCACCTAGAAATCTGAGTTTTTTGTAACACCAGTAACAGAAGGGGGGGGGGCAGGGGGAGGA
>VZTU01014543.1:561206-602526 GCA_013400835.1 Zapornia atra | reverse complement strand
CCCCCACCTCCGCCCGCCAGCCACCGACCCCGCCAGGGACCCGCCCAGCGCGGAGCGGGCTTCGCAGATGGTTCTCCGCCGCCCCCGTCCCGCCCCACGGCGGCCGAGGATGGGGGGAAGAGGAGCAGCGGTGGTGAGAGGGGATTCCTCCACCTGCGAGGTGGGATTGCCTCCAACCCCCGGGAGAGCTGCTAGCGGGCCGCACCCCGCAGCTGCGCGTGGGGGCCCGCCGCTCATCCCGCTCCCCAGCGCCAGCCCAGGATCGCTGCCGGCTGCGGACCCGCCGCTGCCTTCCCCAGGCGGGCTGCAGTCCCGGCAACGCTGCGTGCAGACCCACCCCCCTCCTCCCTGTCCTCACCCGGCCCTTAGCGGGGAGGCCAGGAGGCAGTCCCGCGCGGAGGCAGCTCCGAGCGGAGAGGCAGCCGGCGGACCAGCTCCTCGGCCTCCTCCCTCCCTTCCCGCCTCCCCTTAGCCCCACCGGGGCCGTTGCCCTGCGGCCCACCGGCCGCCTCGTTACCCCCCGGGCCTTTACCGGCTCCTCCGCGAGTCGGCGGCCCGGGCGCACTGACAGGCGAGCGGACACCCCGGGCTCCGCCACAGAGCCGCCTTCTTCCTCTCCCCCTCCCCGGGCCCTCCCCACAGGCGGTGGCCCCAGCCCCGGGCCGCCCCGCCCTCCTCTCGCGAGAGACCGCGGTCCCCTCCGGGGCCGCGGCCCCGCCTCGCCACCCTCGGGGTCGGCCGCAGGAGGCGCCAGGTCACCCGTTACCTGCCGGCCCGCGGGCCAGGGTGCCCGAGGAGCTGTTGCTTGACGGGCCCCTGTTACGAACGACCCGAGCCGCGTGTTCGACCTCGAGTCCGCGGGGTCGGGGGGCTGAGGTAGGGAGGCGCCCACCGCGGCCCCGGGAGCCCGAGGGAGGGTGCGCGCCAGAGGCCTGGCCCCGCGGGCGTGGAAGAGCCGGGCGCGGGGTCTCCTCGGGCCTTTCCCCTCCCATGCAGCTGCCGTCCCGCCCCGGGGCGCGGCAGCGAGGAGCCGGCGAGACAGAGAGAGCTCTGCCCGGACTCCTGCCCTGGAAAAGCGCCGGCGGGGTGTGGGGGGGATATAAGGAGCCGGCCCCAGGTGAGGAGCGGGCGGTGGAGATGAGGGGTGGGTGAAGGAAGGGAACGCCCGCGCCTGGACGCAGCCCGAACATCAAAATGCCGCCTCAGATTTCCTTGCCCTGGTTACACGCTAGATAGGCAGGCTGGCTTTAATTGGACTTACGGTCTCTGGCTTGAGGCTGTCGGCTTCTGTAGAGCCCTAGTGCAGCCAACTAG
The DNA here is from genome assembly GCA_013400835.1 of Zapornia atra. Lineage (NCBI taxonomy): Eukaryota > Metazoa > Chordata > Aves > Gruiformes > Rallidae > Zapornia > Zapornia atra. Next base: position 601,212 of record VZTU01014543.1, on the reverse strand, counting down.
AAATCCTGTGGCTGCTTAATTTAGGCAGCCAAAACCACCCCATGGCCTTTCTTGAACTATTAAATGATACAGTTGATCTGTTCATTCTTGTTCTTTGTGTATATAGATACAGAAATCCTCACAAGAAAATGCAGGGGAGGCAATTAGGGAGCAGGACTGTATTTTTTTTTCTTGTTTCTGCATTAAAAAAACATCTTTAGTGGAGGAGTTAATTTACTTGAACTCATTATGCAAAATCTCTAACGGAAACATTATGCAGAGTCACATTGCTGCACAGTTTGCAGTTTGTGTTTTCATGGGTTTCTACTTCAGCAAAAAAAGCAAGCTGGCATTTTGTGAGGGAAGAGTTTCTCACGTTAGAGTATCATGAGCACTCTGGACTCTGATGAGCCAACGTTGTCTCCAGAAGGTCCATTCAGCCTGTGGGCTCTGTGTCACTTCTGCCCCTCCACGCCCAGAGCATGGTTGGATGACATCAACAAAACGGCAGTGCCCTGAACTGTATTCTCAGTATTGATAAACTATGCCTGAAAAGCACAGTTACATTTCATAAAATTTTTATCCACAAGTTGCTTGTTACCTGCAAAACAGCGAAAAGACATGCATCCCCTTCGTGTAGTTCGTTTGCATGGCCCATTGTTTGCCTGGAAGAAATACCTGTTCTTTAGGACACGGTGGCTTTGAAATAGGATACTGCCTGAAATCTTTACTGCAACATTTGGCTTCAAGAGAGACACTACTGGGTTGGAAAGGAAGGCATGCTAGTAAGTTGATCTTTAAAAATAACAAAATTTGGTAAGAAGCTGCTATTGTTTAACAAATAACAAGGTTAAGGTTAAATGTACTCAGTTCTATTCTCCCACCACGTTTTCTTTCTATCCTGCAGCACTACAAAAATCACTTGGAATTATGGAAGCAAAGACAAAACAACTGATGTCTTCCCAGTCCTCTGCTTTGCTATTGTTGCTAGTAAAGTCGGTGGCATGCTATAGTTGAACCATTTTGTTCTGACTAACTGAAATCTCTTTAACTTCTACTAGTTAGGTAACAGCTAAATCAAAGTTTCCTGTTTGGTTTTTTTTAAGTATGTCTTTGATCTGTACAAGCTTACCTGTCTCAATGCAGCCAAAGTGAAACAAAATGCGGTGCTGCTGTGCCTGCCAGCCACTGAGCTAACAGCCATCGAGTTGCGTGTGGACAAAGTGTCCTCAGCAGTATCACAGCGTCAACTTCCCTCGCATCTTTTCAGACTCATTACTGTGCCATTTGCTTGTACAGCCTCTGTGATCAAAGAACGCTTGTTTGCATTTCTTGGTTCTTTCAGAGGCACGGTTAATTATCTCTATCTATTCATAGTCTAAACATTCAGCATTAATAACTGTGCTGGTTGCTTCAGGGCAGAGCTCGCCACATTTGTTATCAACAATAAGCGATGAGAATTAATTGTCCCTCATTAATTCAGCGGTGAACAACTTTAAAAGCAGGAGTGTGGTGTTGCACTGTTATTGAGAGAAAGGGGTTGTTCTCGCTCTCGTTGTTGCTTGTGTACCACAATCCCCTCCGCTTTGCCGGCTATGTGGTTGTAAATCGCAGCTCCAGCCCTGGAGTTGGTAACAGCGCTCTGCACAGACACAGCAGACCTCCCACGTAATTCTTCCTTCACAAAATGGAGTTGGCATCTAAATAGTCTGCTGCTTGTCCAGACACAGCTCTGCTTTGTCACACCCAGTTAATGCCTTCATTTTGAATCACATTGATAGACTTGTGCTCACAGGCAGAACTCATTGCAGGGCTTGTGCTTCAAACATTTCAAAAATTAATATCCATGAGTAGTTTTGCATAAATCAGTAGTGCCACTCAGTTCACAATGGAGGCCTTTTTCCCCTAGGAAATGTTTTAAAATAAATATGTACACCAGTTCCCAGAAAACTCTGCTATAAATGGTGACAACTGTTTATGAGACGTAGTTGCCAATTAATTGCAGTTGTCCCCGGGATAATACAGGCTGCTTCCCCTTCATTCTGAAGACCCTACAGCTACACCTGTGAAGTAAACAAGCATTAAATCAGCATGGCCACAGCCTGTAATCCTCACATTTCACCTTGCTGTTGGCCAGTGGCTAAGAGAATCTCGTAAATTTAAAAATGTTCCCCAGCATGTCTGCCTTAAGGGATCTGATTTAGAGGCTTCATCTCCATAGGTTTTGTGATTCGTCGTGTTTGATAGACAAGGAGAAATTCAAAATACGGCCCCAGTGCACTGCTGTAACTGCACTGATGTTAGGCATCTATCATCATCTACTATTTGTATTCTGCTTAAGTAATTGTATCTCCCATTACTGAAGTCCTTACAAAAGCCTTTAAATGCATTTTTCAACAGCTTAATGAGGTCAGGAAAAACCGTCATGAGTTGGGAAAGTGAACAAAGAGGGGTGTCTGTTCTGGGCTTGCAGGAAGGCTGTGGTAGAGAACCCGAGCATATCTCTGGTCGGTGCCCTGCCAGTACCCTGACCCACTGCAGCATGCCTTGTTCCATTTGCACATGTTTGTGTGCTAATAAAAATTAATACAGAATATTCTCACTTGAAGACATCTCATCTGTCAAAAGGCAGTCCTGAGTGAGCTGCTATTTAAAATAACTTTATAGACAAGTAGGTGGGCCTCACATACTTTTAACATAGAGCTGAAGACTGTATTTTACAGCGTTCCTAAAGATGAGCTGTCACAACATGTTGGTATGCAGGTTGGGGGTGAATTAGTTTTCTTACAAAAAACTGTGTTGCTCTTACTATGTGCACCACAAATTCCACCAACCCTTTTATGAATTCATCTGCAGTTGAGTTTTATCCCTCAGAGCATCACACTCTATCTGGGGTCTTCATTTATATTCATCAGTGAGGATGAAAATAAAATTTAGCTTTGATTCAAAGGCTAATTTAGATTTCAGTGTGCGATTAACATTCCACATACAATTACAGTCAACTGTATGCACAAATCTCTGCAGGACTGGGGCCAAAACATTTTTAAGTATCCTCTTATTCTATACCTTTTATATAAATAACTATTCTTATGTATTATTTATGCAAGGAACTTAACTAGGTAAATCTTGACACAGCTGTCTCTCTACATAATTACTCATTTTCTTACTTGTCATCAGGCTTCTACACTCTACTTTGTTACCTAATTTTTCCAGCAGTTGGGTGTGAACATGGGTCACTAACTCTTACTCCTCTGCATGACCGTTTAAAGGAGCAGTAGGAGCTTTCAGCAAACAATCTCAAAGACTTTTCAGGAAAACATGTAACAACTCAGCAGGTAATAGCATCAATTGTATAATTCAGTAAAAAAAACAAAAAAAAAACCCCCAATCAAGGATAAATCACAACAATACTATTGTTCTTTAAAGTACCATTGCTCAGCTACAGCAAACAAAGTTCAACTAGTCCACTTAAAACTGAGTGGAATCACCAAAACTTTAATACGATATTTTTGGCATGCAATATATACATAATTAAACAGTTAAAAAACATATACAAGTGTAGTATACATAATGTAAACGCAGCCTTGCAGTGGATGGTATCTATCAGTATATTCACCGCCCCAGTCATAACATTTGCTAGCAAGAAAAAGAGTAATTGATTCTTATTAATAGCGCTAATCAGGCAAGTGTGCGGCAGCTTGCCTTCCCTTGTGATAGGCACGGCCTGTGTTGCATGCTTCTTACTGGTACCAGGGGGCTTTACAATGTTCCAGCAGCAGGGCACACTGGAGCCCTTCACAAGGAGCTTTGTGAACACCAATGTGAGATCAGTCACTACAAAACAGATAAAGAAAGTCAGGCAGTATGCGATCACCCATATGCAGTAGGATAGGTTTGCCATCCGGCGGGACACGGGGTCTGCGTATGCTTGTGCCACATGGAGACACAGGAAGAGCACGACAACTGTCAGCAGCAAGAAACACACTGCTTTGATCCAGCCTCTGACTGAGCTTCTGACCCTCAGCAGGCAGAGTCCCACTTGGACACTCGCCATATATATCGCAAGGTATCCAAAAAGAGAGAGCAGCCCTTCCCTGTTGGCATTTAAAAAGCCAACCCGAGTATCTTTGCCGTTGCTCCCTTGCAAGATAAACATCTTCAGAGAAGTAGTGTTAAGAATAAGCTGATAAAGTACAGCCAGACTTACAGCAACAATCCAAGAATTATTTTTTTGAAATATGGCTAAGAGTAGAGATGCTGCAAGCCTCACAATTGCCAAGGTAAAGAAAAAATTCCAGTGCACTCCATACTCTGAAGTATGCTCATGGTACTCTACAGATTTAACACTAAGCAGTCGTCCAACACCAAGAAAAACCAGTGGCCAGGTGGAAAAAAACTGCCTGGTTAGATTGGAAAATTTTGGTTGAGTCACACAAGATTTTTGCCTGACTTCAGGGCAAACGAGAGCATTACCAAAAATAAAAGCTCCAACCCCCAAATCCATAACTCCTGTTCCATAGGTCTCGGCTTTGGCGTATCGCCTCGGATACTGCGGGAAATCCACTGCCAAAATGCTGATTGATGTCAACACGTTGACATAAACGCGAAACACAGTTATTGCTGGAATGTATTCTGGTTCCAAGTACGTCTCCTGGAATTCTTTTACAATTTGCCTGAAAGGCACTCTGGTCTCATGTTTTCTTTGGCTTTGTATTTTAGAAAATACTCCGGCACAGAAGGCTGCAATGATGGTTGGCATGAAAAAGAGGATGGGAGACAAGACTGTACAGCAGAACAGGAGAGGAGATACTAGCACAAGGAAGTCTAGCAGCAAGCTGTATGTCCTTGAACTTAAAGGTTTCCCATAGTGCAGGTAATACAAAATCAAGAGAAGCCCTCTGCAGAGCAGGCAGAGTGGAGCTAGAGACAAGCCTAGAGAAATTTCCAGCAAACTAGTTCCATTTAAGTTGCTGATAAAGGCTTCTTTCAGGTGTTTGTGTGACATCCTTCTTTCTTCCTCTGAAAACACATGAACTTGAGTTAGTTTTATGAAACAGGGCTTAGAACCACATCAAAAATGACTCTGATGTACCGGTTCATCAAAAGAGAAGTTGATTTCAGAAAACCAGAGGTTTTGAGTTACTCTTCACTGTGAAGAACGCAGAGCAGTGCCGGTGCTATGGGCACTGACACTTGGCCTGGGTCTGTAATACCAAGCAGAGGCACTGGCAAGGCCCAAGCGAGCTCCAGCTTTACAAATGTTGGTCTTCCAACAGATTCTCAAAGTGAAGCTCTCTAAATACCAAACGGTCTGTTAAATATTCACACTGCAAACGATTGCACTGTACATCCTGCTCTGTAGAACGCACTTAGTCATATTCTCTATGGCGTAAACGAAACTGATACATCCAGCAGTGACCCTAATGAAGCTTCTTGTCGCCTCCTCAGCGGAGAGTTGCAGTAAAACCAGGAGCCAGGTCCCCGCCTGCACCCAGAGCGCCCTTTCAAAAGTCCTGGTCCCACGGTGATGCTCCCCGGCAGGGACCTATGTGGAGAGACTCGCGGTTAAACGTACGGAAAGCCAGGCTTGCTTTGGTGTGTGTGACGGCGGCGTGGGTAGCTGCAGCCCCGCCGGCTGAGCGCACGGCACAGCCAGGGAGCCGCGGCCCCGCGCCGAGGCGGGAGTCCTCACCGGCTCCGGGTGCCGGGGGGGCGAGCCCCGCGCCCTGCTGAGGTGCCGACGGGTGAGAACACAAGCCCCGGGTTGTTCTCGGGGTGCCAGTCCCCTCCCCCGCAGCTCTTTCAGTCCCCTTCCCCGCAGCTCTCTCTGAGCCCTCCCCGGGGCTGCCCGTCTCCAGGCCCCTGCCCGCCTCCGCCGCGCTTCCCCCTCGTCCCGCTCGCAGGTAAACGCCGGCCGCGCTCCCCGCCCGCACTTTCGCCAGCGGGAAGCAGCCTGCTTTTCCGCTCCACCCGATTCACCACCAGCCATTGCCGCCGCCGGCAGCCCCCGCCCCGGCTCCGCCTCCTCCGCCGGCCGTGCTGCCCGCCGCCTCGGTCCGCGCTGTCCGTCCGCGGTGAGTGCGCCCTGCTTTGCTTTGCCTTGCCTTGCCGTACCGTGCCCTGCCCGCCGCCTGGGGACAGCGCGGGGATCGCCGCTGCGACCAGCGGAGCCAGGGCCGGGTGCTGCCCGGAGCCCGCCCGCCTTAAACCCCCGGGGCGGGTCCTGCCCCGGAGCGGCTGGGGGATCCCCGGGGTCCTTCCTGGGAACGCGCGGTCTCGCCGCAGCCCGGCGGCGCGGTCCCGAGGCGGTCACAGGCCCGCGGGACCGGCGTGCGGGGCTGCCCGGCGACCTTGGCTGCGACGGCCCGCGTCCTTTGGGAACGGGTTTAACGGCACAAAGAGCCGCCCTGCCAGCCCCGGGCACCGCCTCTGAGGGAAGAGCCGGGCTGCAGAGCCGTTATAGCCAGGGCTCGGCTGTGCGCCGTGGGGCGAGCGGTCTCGGGATGGCGTTTTGGGCTAAAATTAAACAAGGAGCAGGATAGAAGTGATGTGAAGCGATGGCGGTGTCAGCTGGTGGAAGAAGACAGACTTCTTCCCGGCTGTATGACTGGAATCTCGGTCTTTATCAGAGAAATTCAGAGGACGAGCTTGACTCACCTTGGGTTGGCTCCCAGCAGGCAGAGCCCAGGACGGCACGCCCGCACCTCCTTTCTGCTGCCATACACCACTGCCCTGAGTCACTCCTCCAAAAGCATCTCTGATGCCATCAGACCCACAAATCTTTCTTGTTCCTTCTAACAGGAGGGCTGTAACAAAACGTTGTAATTTCTCGCCAAGAAACTTTATTAATTCACTGTGACAAAGCATATCATTCCCGATTGAAAGAAAGATACCTTATTCCTTCCAAATACAATTTGTTTGCAGGAGCAAACAGAAGGTATGACTTGCTCTGATAGTGCGGGTTGGCTTTGTAGCTCCAGCACTACTTGAGTCCCACCAGGATCAGTACTTCTCACTGAAGCTTTCAGTCTCTGCTTGTGGAACCCTCTGGAGAACATTTCCAGAGTTATTTTGTTCTAAATGCCTGCTATTACTATTATTTTTTAAAAGCATTCTTTGCTTTGATTTAAACAAGATACCCTGGAGTAAATGCTCTCTCCAGTGATCCTGTCCATAGGGCTAGAAAAGATGTCAAAGCAGGTAAAAGGAAAACCAGGAATTGTGTGTGCATACCAAATTTTAGTGCCAGGAAAGAATTCCTGGCTTGTTTCCATGCAGTCAAGATTAGGCAACTATGAATGTATATTCACCCCTGCTTCAGGAATTGACCGGACCTACTAACTGTGTGGTTTGGAGCTGTGTTATTAACATGAGTTTTGTTATGCCCCTGGCTTTGATGGGCCAGGCGCTGATGTATCAAGCACACCCCAAAAGGGATTTTTTCAGTAAACTGAATGGACACGAGCCATGCGGTACGGGTATCAGGAGTGATTGTGTTTTCAAAGGTCGTTTTTCATTTGGCTAAGCGATCGTCATCCCTTCTCAAATGAAGGGAAGTTGACTAGGGGCACAAAAAACCCCAAACCCTTTCTCTGATCTTGCAATATCAGCTGCACAACAGACTTAACTTGCCCGGTGCCAGTGTAATGCAGAGAATACGTGGGAGGGCGTGGGAAGAATGGGAGATTGGCAGAGACTCCTCTTGTCTGTGGAGTATGGCGTGATTTTGTCTGTTCTCCGAGAAAGCAGCAAGCTGCTTAATGTTCATTGAGAGGAGAGTAACAGAAATCGCTTTGATGGCATTGCTTAACTACATTGCCAAGCTTTCATTCCCCCCCTTGCTGTGTAAAATTTTGTATTGCTGGAAATGAACTACTTGAGCTGTGTGCAAAAGATAATAACACTCCTAAATGAGTACCTTATTGTAGCTTTAATTTTCTTTAGAAATGGGTTAATAGGGTTTTGCAGTATATTTTCCCCTTTATCAATGAGCTTAGCCTATGTAGTGGGAATGCTGCTCACTAAATCTAGCTCTTTCACTGGATAAACACTGTCGCTGTTCGCTGACTTGGTTAACTTGTAAAGAATTGGGGATTTCCATTAGTACATGCAAATGAGCGGGGTTACTTTGGAACAGTTTCTGTTATGGAGAAGGGGAACAGAAAAGGAATATCTAGCATGCAAAAATCAGGACTGGCATCTTTTCCCTTCTTCATTTTCCCTTCCAGCCTCTCTTTTCTTCCCCTGGAAATGACAAACAGGACCTGAAATCTCTCTTCTGGCTAAGTTTTCCATTACGTCTGTGTAACAAAGGTATCCTTCCAACTAACACTGTCAAGGACATGGGAGCCCAGAGGCTAAGATTTAAATACTTCAGGTGATTCGAAGGGGACAAATCTTTGCTTAATACAAGCCAGCTCTTATAACACCACAATTTCTTTTCCCTGGCCGCAAAGCACGTGCACTCTGCAACTTCACTCCTGAGACCCTCAATCTCTGCTCTGAAAATGAAAATCTCTGCTAGGAAATCTGCATTAGAGTAGGACCAGAGCATCTTTCAGCTCTGCCTTGGGCTCTGCAGCCAGTCCTTCCAGCTTCCCTCTGCACAAGGCTGCGTTTGCACCGAATTCACGACATTCATGGGCTTAGAAATACGCCAGTTAAGAACATTGTATGTCTGCACAGAACACCCTGCAGAAGCACCAGGTAGTGTGAGTCTAAGGACACCTTTCCAAACACCTTTGTTTGCAACAAGAATGACCAGTGATGAATTCAGTTTACAGTCTTGTCACCCTGCCACCTCTCATCTGCTAGATAACACCCTTCTAAAAACAGAGCACCCCATGGGAAGCGTTGTTGGTGGAGGAGGGGTAGCTCAGTCGTAGTAAGTTACATGGAAGCAGCAGGAGAGCTATAAACTGTAGTGGATGAGGTGAAAGTCCAGCTATACTTGGCCTTTGGTGCTGATCTGACGTCCTCTGCAGGAAAATGGCCAAAAAGAAGATTGAACAGGATGACCTCAGTGAATCATTTGAAGAAGAAGTTAGAGCCTTTCTCAGTGATGAAGAGAAACTGTATCTTTTTGATGACCTCACTAAAGTTAATCCAGTGACAACTACAACAGGTAAGCAGCCAGACAACGGAGTATCTCCTGAGGAGTCACTTGCCCTGGTGGCTTCTCATCACATTAGTACTATCATGAACACTGTAGTTAACTGTTCAAAGCCTATTAAAGCCTATCCAAACCCTTAGAGAGTCATGTTTGGCTCAGTTGATTTTTCAAATAAATACTTTTACTATTATTTTTATACTTTAGTATAAAAATACTTTTATCATAGCCACGCTGATCTCTTATCAAGCTCTGCATGCAGAGCTTACATTCCTATTGGTGGTTCAGGTCGCCAGGGTGTGGCTGAGACTTCATGCTACTGAAGGACTGCGTGACCTTGGGATTGCAGTTTGGTGTTACGTGAACATATCAGAAAACAAGGCTCTGACTTTGATTCAAAATATATCCATGAAATTGGTTTTGAAACGTAAATTCCTCACTCGACTTTTAAAAATGATCCTGTCAAAAGAAACTGAGGCCTGTTCCCAGTGCAGATGGGGAATGCTTGGCTGTTTGTAAACGGATTTGCCTTCTAGGACTACGTGAAACCTCGTGAAAGCAGGGGATTTATTGAACAGACTAGTTAGCAGATCCCTTAAGATGTTTAAAAACAAGGGCAACTCCTGAAGACATTGTTACGTGCATTAAGCCTATATCACTCTTGATCTCCTCATGCCCATTAAACCTAAAGGTGTATCTGAAGATTTCTGTTGCAAACAGGAGCAGTCAAGTACACCATTCAAAAGATGCTAATGGAAGGTGTCTTTCAGTTCTGAAATGTCTTCAAGCAAGATACACAGTCAACTTGTTTTATACGAATGCTGGCTGCAGCCTGGTGGCTCTAAATCCCTTTCAGCCTTTCTCCTGCCTCTATTCACCTGAGCTCATGAGAGAGTACCACGTTGCACTTCGTCCTCAGGTAATCCTTGTGTTAGAAATAACTGTCCTTTTGCAGAACCCAGATGTTGAGTTCTTCAAAACTTAGATAAGCAAAATAATCCTAAAGGATGAACCCATTTCTAGTGAAATGTGAGTTCTGTTAGAAGAGCAGCGCTGCTTTCAGGTAAATGTGAGGAGACCTTTTCTGTCCATTGCTGCTGAACTTTGTAATTACATTTCTCTTAAATATGATTATTCTCTTTACTGCCAGGATTTAAAACCTCACATCTTTGCAGTGGCTGAACAAACCTACAGAAACGTCCAAAGCCAGATAGACCTTGTAAACCAGTCTATAATTGTTAGTGGAGAAAGTGGTGCAGGGAAGGTAAGGAGATTTTTTTTTTCTGATGTTGTTTTCAAGCTTTGAGATTCACTAGTGATTTGTAGCACATAGTATTTGGGTGAAAACAAGCAAAGATGAAGAAAAACCCATTATGACAGAGCATGTGCCTCGTCTGCTCTCGCACAGCTCTGGAAACGTGCGTGAGGCATTAAGTGACTGCTGCATTCAGACAGACTCTACTAAATATAGCTGCTCTTTAGGTGACAGCTGTAATTTCTGGGAGGGCTGGATTTGAATCATTCAACAGGAATTGCACCCGAGCTCAGGGCTCAGGCTAGCCTGTCAGGGAACTAACCTGGGTCTCAGCAAACCTGTGAGGAGGCTCAGGCGAAGCGGGAGAGTTCGGATCCTATCCCAGGCCCTTCTGTAATCGTCCATCCCTATTCAGCAAGGTATCAAGTATATTTTAAAGCCTGAGAACAAAATGATTTGCTAAGTATTAATGACTCAAAGTCAGTTTCTATTCAATTCCCCTTAAGATACTAGCTGAGCCTCCAGATGGGCGCATCTTGGTAAGGCTGCTGCTCAGCAAAGCGCTCCCACTCCAGCAGCATTTAAACCTGTGTCTGCTGCATGTAAGCATATGCACAAAAAGCTTTCTGCTGAGCTGGAGCTATAAACCTGACACAATTACTCCCCTTAGCATCGTCGCCAGCTGCATACTGTGTTTGCAGAAGCAAGCCCTGTTTCACTAACTGACTTAACCAATAACAGGGTAAAAACAAAGGTCTATTGTCAAGCTTCTCTCTTGCAGACCTGGACATCTCGCTGCCTTATGAAGTTCTATGCGTCCGTGGCTGCTTCAGTTATCTCTCCAAAAGGCAGTGAAACTGTGGAAAGGATAGAGAAGAGAGTGTTGGATTCCAACCCTGTCATGGAAGCATTTGGTAAATTAATAGGAAAACTAATGAGCAAAAAGAAGTAGCGGCTACCATGGGCATTTTCTTTGTGAAGGCACAAGCCTAAGCTGGCTCTCGGCTCTTTCCTTAAAAGCCAAACTCTCCAAACACAGAGCTGTATACAAATTACCCTTAATGCCTTGTGTCCTACCTGGAAAAATGGAACCACTCTGATTACACTGTCTCTCTCACTGGTAATTTCACAGGAAATGCGTGTACGCTGCGGAATAACAACAGCAGCCGTTTTGGAAAATACATCCAGCTTCAGTTAGACAGGTAATAATTACTGGGTAAAAACCTTCTCTATTGTCCTCTTCCTTTGAGTCTTTACCAATCTGTTTCTGAAGTCTGCCACAGAATATTTTATCTGTCTTTAGAACGTATTTTGGCTTGCTAGCAGCTTACATTATTATTAGATCTTTTTTTTTCCCCCCAGCAAGCCCTCACCCTGATCTCTGAAAGAGAACAGTGGGGAAACAGTGATGCAGTTACAAACTCTGAATAAAGCATTACATTAATAACAAAACCAAAAGTGAGCTGCAAAGCATTCACAGCCAGTTGGTATCGTAACAACAGCTACTGGATTCTGTGAAGAAGTGTTGCTGAAATCTTGCCTTTTTTTCCCCCCTTCTAGATTTCACCATCTGACTAGTGCTTCCATTCAGACTTTCCTCTTGGAGAAGACCAGAGTTGCCTATCAGGCCCCCAATGAAAGAAACTTCCATATTTTTTATCAGGTTTGCCTTTGGTTAATTTTGCTAGATGTTTCTGACAAACTCTGGGGATGAAGTCACCTGATTTAGCACAGCTACAACTCCTAATATTTAACAGTTTCCCTGTCTGCTGCGCTTCCGAATTAAATCATGCTCCCAGGGCGTTTTTCTCCATTGTCTGAGAGATGTAGATACCAAAGGCAGAATTCAGCAGTGACCTTGTTTTCTCTCTCCAGATCACAAAAGGTGCCACTGCAGAGGAGAGACTGGAGTGGAACCTTCCAGAAGGGGCTGATTACCACTGGCTGCCAAATTCTGAACGAAACTTAGATGGTAAAGATTAGTTTCACAGACTGTCCATTAGTAATGGCTGTAACTTTGTAAGAAAGCAGGCAAAAATGTGTCTGTCCTGTTAAAGCTCATGACTGTGGCCAGCCAACAGCAGACATTTTGCAAAGCCATCTGTGTTAACGTGACTCTCTAAGTTTCAGTTCGCACTGTTCAGAGTTTTCACTTGGCTTAAGGCAGTGGTTTCTGGCCTAGTGAATTTGCATCTCTGTGGCTGTGTTTAGAAACTGTCTCGTCCTTGGATGTGCTTCAGCACTCTGCTGCCTAACTTCAGAGCCCCGCAGAGCCGGCGTTCGGTCAACAACTCAGTTCCCCGTTGTACTCTGGGAGTTACCAAAAGAGCACCTGGCTTCCTTGATCTCTTTTGAGGATTCCAGCTAAATTGGTTGTGGCGTAGAGGGTTCTGCTTGTTGTGTTTGTGCCTGGCTTCCTTTTAAACAGCACTTGTTTGGCTTTTCAGAGGACTGCTTCGAGGTGACCAGAGATGCAATGTTTCACTTGGGCATTGACCGCTCCACGCAGAACAATATTTTCAAGGTCAGGTACAACACGTGGTCACCATGAGGCTCCTCCTGATGTTTGGAATGGTTTTTAGTGTGGGATTTCTGCAGATGTAAATCTGTAGCAGCGTACAGAGCGTGCGTTGTTTGGTACTCCCAACTGAAGCCACACTTGAGGTTGCATAACCAAATGTTAGTTCTTACCTGAGACCCTGCACCCAGGAACTTCAGTTTTCCTTCAGTAATTGCAACATTAGGAATTAACACAGAGCCTTGGAATCTACTTGCTTTTTTTTTTTTACGTGCAGAAATGTTTTGTCTTGTCCTGTTCTGTGGCTAAGGGAAGGCTGAGGACACTGCCTTGGGGACAGCTCTGGTTTTGAAAATTCAACAATTGATTCTATTTCAGGTTCTGTCAGGCCTTCTCCATCTTGGGAACGTCCACTTCTCTAATCCACTGGATGAATCTCAGCCTTGTGAGCTAGAAGACAAAGCCAAAGGTGAGGCAAAGAGCATGCCATGCTCCAGAGAGTCCTGTTACTGTAGTGCAGACACCTAATAGAACAGGTTACTACGCTCTTCTGCTTCACAGGAGGCTACAAAGGTCACAGACCAAAATTTAAGCATATTTTTGCTCCTTACTTCACAGTTTCAAAGTACTGAACAAACAAAACCCTGATGCTCCCCTGCTGTGAGAGATAACATCCTTCCGTTACAGGTTGAGGCAACTCATTAGACAGTCATTTCAGAACTGAAAGACACCTTCCATTAGCATCTTTTGAATGGTGTACTTGACTGCTCCTGTTTGCAACAGAAATCTTCAGATACACCTTTAGGTTTAATGGGCATGAGGAGATCAAGAGTGATATAGGCTTAATGCACGTAACAATGTCTTCAGGAGTTGCCCTTGTTTTTAAACATCTTAAGGGATCTGCTAACTAGTCTGTTCAATAAATCCCCTGCTTTCACGAGGTTTCACGTAGTCCTAGAAGGCAGATTATTGGCAGAACTGTTACTCCGAATTATAATCTTACACCAATGTCACGAGACTTCCAGGAATCTGTCCCAGAGTGGAAAGCAGGGCTTTAAAATTACAGCTTTGAAGTTTTCATGCTAAAGACTAAAACTCCACCTTGTAACAGCAAGTCCGTTAAGTTGCAGCACAGAACATAGGTTGTTCTGGGTGTCTTTAGGAGGTTCGTGCATCTAGTTTTCCATCAGAGCTATGACACTGCCCTATTATTTCACAGGCTCTGAATTCACACTATGTAATGTTCAAATAGTTTTGCATACAACTCAGGTTAGCAAGATCTTAAATGCTTCATTAGCAAATACTTATTCTTCTAATGAAGGGATTACATTTCCTTGCTATCTCCAAAATTGATAGTTTTTTTCCTGGCCATGGCTGTTTGATGTTCTCTATCTGGATTTAGAGGTCTCTGCTCAAAAAAGGTGTAAAAGTAACAAAGACCCATGTGGAGAGTACTTGAAAACTGGTAGTCCAGAGCAACAAATGTCAGACTTTTTGGATATTGTTTCATTTGGAACAGAGTACCCACTATTCTCAGGGTACTGTACATCCAGATTAAGAGGCTGGTCTTGCAAAACTTTGTCCCAAGTTTGGGTAAAAAGATCCAGAATCCACATTTAAATTGGTAGCGTCATTTTTTTTCTATACTATCTCTAGACTTTCCATAATGTTAAAGGGGCTGCATCCATTCCATCCATCACTCTAGATAACCTTGCAGTGCTTTCTTTCCTGAACCAGATTTTGTGAAGACCGCAGGAGATCTGCTGAAGATACCTGTTGAGGAGCTCCTGGAAGCGATAAGAATTCGAACAATAACTGCTGGAAAACAACAACAGATCTTCAAGAAGCCATGCTCCAGAGCTGAATGTGAGACTAGGAGGGACTGCCTTGCCAAAGTAATCTATGCCAAGTAAGGACACGTAGCTCAGGCTGCTCTGCTGATCCATGTAACTTTTGTGAGGGAATAGGGAGGCTAGAGAGATTTGCTTTCTCTGCTCGGACTCAACCACAGCGTAACCCTCCCGACACACCCTGGATTCCGTTGTAGATACTGATAAAGCTGCAGTATCTAATAAAGAGATCTGCAGAGAGCGGTTGTTTCAGGGCAGCAGCAGCATGTCATCATTTTTTGTTTCTTTCATGCGATACTGGTAAAAAGAGCAGTAAAAGAACACTACTCTGATTGTTGTAAGCAAGCACTTCCCAACTAATCCAGCTGTCCTTGTCTGCAGATTGTTTGAATGGCTCGTTTTGGTCATAAATGACAGCATCTATGCAGAGCCGTCGGCGTGGACCAGCTTCATAGGTATGGTTTATTCATCAGGGTGTACCTGAGTAACCCTAAGTCCTTGGAGCTACTTCTAGACCAAAGAGCACTGTCTTCCCATGTTCCTGCTAGGTTTGTTGGATGTTTATGGTTTTGAAGCCTTCCCTGAAAACAACTTGGAACAGCTTTGTATTAACTATGCCAATGAGAAACTGCAGCAGCACTTTGTGGCACACTACCTGAAGGCCCAACAGGTAATACCCCTCTACAATCAGGTGTTAAATATCTCAGTGTCAGACAACATCTTTTGTCTCTAATTGTATTTCCATGACTCTAGTCTTACTGCAACCTTCAGCTGAGTAAATAATGCCACAGAAGTCAGTGGGATGTGAGTAAAGGTTGCTTTTTTAGAGGAGAGCATGGGGCAGTTGGTGGGACCAGCCAGCTTTCTCTCCTGGAGTACTGGAAACCTGTTCGCTGTTACACAGCTCCATTGGCTCTGTTTGAAATGCCTCAAAGAGCTGAATGCTTAAAACTGAATGCTTGAGGTGAGCGTAGCCTAAATTGAGTTTCTTTTGGCAGCTGCTGCTTAAACACACATGAGTTCTCCTCACCAAGTATAAAGTGCTATATGGGTGGGGAGCTTCTAGACCTGAACTTAGTGCAAAGCCAGAGAGCCGAACAGAGCCTGGTATCTTGACCATCAACAGCACATGGTACCTGGTGGGGGTCTTGTGGCGCAGAAACAGCTTCATAAGCCCAGCTGTCATGCTGGTACCTTTAAAAACAGGACCAGACTGCACACCAGCTTCTATTTTTGAAAGAGGAGGTACACAAGTACATGAGTTGTGCTGTTTCACAGCAGAGAAGGCATGTGCACCATGCTAAATACATTGCAGTCACCTGCCTAACTGGTCACACACTGCTAATTCCAGTTCTCATCTGAAGGCTCTGAAAGGTACAGAGTTCCTGCCAGGACTGGACTGCTACTCTACTACTCAAGATGTACTTAAGTCCTCATTGAATTCCTCCACATGACACACACAATTCCCCAGCACTCTTTGCCATTAACTGGAATCTGGGAATGTATTTTCTTTATGGCACCAACACAATGGTACCTTCTGCCTCACGGCACAGTTTTATCAGTTTATTCAGGAGATAAGTATCTCTCTGACCATAATTTGTGCTCTCATATGCCCAGCCTTTTTTTTTTTTGCCTGCCTGCCCTCATCAGTGTGCTAGGGGTTAATGGTCAGCAAAGATGGAAACCAAGTTCAAGTGCATAGTTGCCTCCCTTGATACTGATTCATGACCTCTGTTTATAGTACCCCTCCCAGTTACTGGCTGCCCTCTTACCTCTCTTGATCTGGCCGTGTCCCAACCCACTTAAACTCCATTAGTGGCTGTGCTGAGCAAGCTTTTGGCAGGAAACCTTTAAAATAACTGGCCAGAGACTGTGCTCGTTAAACGATCCTGATAGTTTGTTCTGTAATTCAGCACAAATATTGTACAAATTAGAAAGAAACCAGTATCTCTATTTCCTTTTTCATCAAACTTGGTGTTAAATGGAGCCCTGCTAGCAAAGTCTGGCAAACAGAGGCTGGTTTAGGGCCATGTCCCGGTCTAACAAAAGAGCCTGGTGCGTTCCTTGCCCTTCAGGGCAAACTGCAGCACAGTCAGGAGAGGCTCAGTGGGACTGTAGCCTCTGTTTGTTCTGTAAAGCAGCCTCCCAGCCTCCCTGATAAACCTGTGAGGCTCCCAAATACTTAAACAAATTGTTCCAGCATGATCTGTGCTACGTACTCAAAAGCTACCTGGGGCACAATATCCTCATCTGGTTGTTTTTTCTCCTCAAGATTGCTGATGAACATGAGCTGAGCTTTGGATGAGCAAGCTGAGCCTGGGATTACGTTGTTAAACAGTAACTGTGGGAAGGCATACACAGTTACTTGAGCTGTGGTGCCCTCTGCCGCGGAACAACCGCGTTTTTCTCTTATTTCAGGAAGAATATGCAGCTGAAGGCCTCCAGTGGTCTTTCATAAACTACCAGGATAACCAGAGCTGCCTGGATCTAATAGAGGGCAATCCTCTCAGCATTTTTTCTTTGCTGAACGAGGTAAGTGCAGACCTAAACCCCTAAAACTTTTGATTTAGTTACCTGCCTTCCATCCATGCCTCCAAAGAAAACATGAATGCTCAATTAGTAGGAAACTTATCAGCTGTAAGGCTTCTGCAGAGCTTATTTTTCAGAACAATCACACCACTGCTTCTTCCTATTCTGAGTTGTCTTTTTTCCTCTGATCCAGGATGCTCCAATTCAAACATGAAACCTCAGTTACATTTTTTGCTGCTTTCCCCCCAGCCAGTATTTCAGAGCTTGTGTACTCAAAGCAACTCCAATACGAGCATAGTTTCTATTTAAAGTGATTAAGCTTTTAAAGACAGCTCTTTCTGACAAGTAAGACATGCCAGTATTGTCTTGTCTGTTACACAGGAGTGCCGTCTGAACAGATCCTCCAATAGTGACCTATTTCAAACTCGGATTGAGAAAGCCTTGTCCAATAATCAATGCTTGAGTCGAGACAAGTTTAGTAAGAAGCCTAACTTCATTATTTCACATTATGCTGGCAACGTCTGCTATCAGCTGACAGCGATGGTGGAGAAAAACAAGGTGGGTATTTGCAGAAAGAGCTGTTAAAAAACCCCAAACCAAAACCCCAAGATTCTTTCAGACCAAAAGTGATTTAAATCACAGCACCACTAATGTATCGGCAGTGATGTGTACAGGATATACATACCTTGCTCCAAATCAATCCTGCAGGCCATGTGAAACTGGGTAATGTTCCAGGTTTAATATTTAGTGAAGCCTCACTGGTACAAGCAGATGGAGACAGGAGACCTTTCTGTTGAGGAATGTGGACCACGTATCATCGAATCACGGCTTCTTTCCTTCCTGGGACAACACAGAAGTGTTAATAGCATCAGGGCATTTATATAACCATAAATAAAGCTCTTCCTTTCCCCCCAAAATTCATGTAAGTTTATGAGAAACAAGAGCATGGATTTGACTGCTGAAAACTCTGAAGGCACCAGGAAACTCAAGTTTTGGCCTTGTGCCACAGGGAATGAGTGAAACAGGTGATGCAATAAAATACCAGCTTTGTTCAATTAAAAGGAAGACTTTCTAATTGACTAGTATCTGCTGCAGACTGTCAGATTTGAAATTACAGCCCTGCTTAAATCAACATTGGCATCAGAAATACCATTCCGTCTATACGTGTGGAATTTCTAGCCATTTTCAGAGGTGGCAGCTTCCTCCCAAAGTAGGTTCCAAGTACTAACAAGTTGTATTTGCCTTTGCAGGACCCCATTCCTCCCGAGCTGGTCCATGTTTTGCAGAATTCTAAGGACCCTTTGCTTCAAAAATTATTTCCCGTGACAGAAAGGAGCCAAAAGAACATCAAACCCCAGAACAGAGCAGCTGTTGTTACAGTGGTGTCAAAGTTCAAGGTACATCCTCTGCGAGTTTCTGCTTTCTACTGCTCTCAGTAACTAGATGAGAAAACAGTATAGTTGGACCAAGATCAGTAAATGTTATTAAAATGAAACAGCTGTAAGCCAGAAATAGCCTCAGACTCCTGATATTCTCTGGGGTTTAACTCACTCTGAGTTTACCTTTTCCTTTCATGGTCGGGCATCTGCCCGTGTGAGTCTTCTTCCTACTCATTCCTTTGGAGGGGTTGGGTTCAGCTGATGGCCCTGCTATCATTTTGGAAACTTTCTGAATCTGCCATGAACAATTCTACAAGAGCACCCACAGAGTGGATTATTTTGCTCAACCCATCCTTACAGAAGAGCTCTGCTAATGCAGAGTCTGTAAAGCCATCCTTGCAAAAAACCATCTTCATTGTTTTTATAGAAGACTGCTGATTAGCTAAGCTACCTGTGGAGGACGTGTCCCTGTTTAAACCTGTACTTGTTTTCTCCAGGGTTCACTTGAGCATCTCATGCAGATTTTGAATAGCACCACACCACACTACATCCGCTGCATCAAGCCTAACGCTGACTGCAAAGCCATGACTTTTAAAAAAGAAGAGGTAACTTTTCAAAAGCCCTTCCTGAGTCAATGAGGAGCTTGCTAGAGATACCATGCAGGGCTTTGCATCGGGTCTCTTAACAATCCTGAGTCACCTGCAAAGCTCATTTCAGAGGACATTTGGGAATAGCTTTTTGTCCTTTGGAGCTTCCAAGATAAACATCCTTTCAGAATCCCTGATGATGCTTGTCTGAAATGAATAATAAGCACAGCAGCTCTTCCAGATATAACTTCTTGCTGTATGAGAAACTCTCTTACCAGAGTGCCTCTGGAGTTCTACGATCCCAGCCCTCAAAACAGAGAAAGGTGATCTGACTGCTCAGCAGTCCTGGTCACACAGGTATCTCCACAGTGAATGCCCACAGCAAAACGTTGCTTGCTCCTGGAGTCGAGTCTAGCCTAGGATAAAATAGATTACATGAACCGACAACCAGGTCTTTAGGTACAGCACAGCTTCCACAAAGAATAACAGTGGTTGCCTAAATCACCTCAATTTATGCTTCAGGTTCTCAGCCAGCTTCAGGCGTGTGGAATAGTCGAAGCTATCACCATCAGTGCAGCGGGCTTCCCCATTAGGTAAGTCTGAATTTCTTGAGCAATGTCTTCCATAATCCATTGCTGTAGCAATTAGTGGCACCTTAGTTATTCAGAAGAGTTTATAAGCAGGAAATACAAATATTTTGGTGTCTGTTTCAGCTTTGAAAGAATCAGCATTGTGGTCTATCTCAAGAGTTCTGCTCACTGCTTCCTTTTATGATTATTTGAGCACCTCTCCATGTTTTGGAGACAAAAATACCCATCACAAATCCTGACTGCTGTTGTGTGTTGTGGATAATGAAACTCTGCTCATTCAGTGAGTCCAAAAGCACAGTAACAGCGCAACCAGGAGAGCTGGCACAACTTGCCATCAAGGCAAGGGGATTCATAAAAATGTACCAAAATGCTGAGAGATGTGTCTGTAACACACCCCTGGCCTGAGGGCTCACTGTGCCTCTCCAGCCTGAGAAGCTGCAGAAGAGATGTTTTGATGTGGACTCTCATGTACTAAAGCTTTCTGATTGAATGTGGCTTCACAGTAACCTTTGCAGCAATTGTTACCAATTACCAAGTGGTAATTACCGGTGTAGTCCTGAAGCTGAGCATCTCATCACAGCCAGTTACCTTGCTGGGCTTTCTTGCCTGCCTTCAGATGACAGAGTGAACAAGGCCTGAGCCAGGCACCCTTTTGAAGCTCACCATTATCACAAACAATTCCTGCTACAGGCAGAAGGCACTGTTCCTGGGCAATAAGCAGTTTCTTGAGTTCCCTCATCGTATCTGTACTTTCCTGCACATGGGTGACTATGTAGCCATCTGTTTGCATCCTGTGCACTGGGTCTTTGAAGCCATTCTGTAATTTTCCCCCCACAAAGGGCAAGTTATTTGCATATAGCAAACCATACTTGCTTAGGCTTAACTCTCTGTTTGTCCATCAGGATCCCTTTCCAAAGTTTCACCGAGCACTATGAAATACTGAGAAAATCATGTGGGTCCAATAAAAACAGAGTGTGTGATAAAGGCAACTATGGGACTGCAGAGGAAAAAGGTACATCTGTCCAGATAATCCCTGTGCTGTCAAGAGGCCTGATCACTGCATCGATGTGGTACCCCCTGGATCAGACACAATGAGTGTATTCAGCACTAGGGACACCGCTGTTCTCAAAATATGTTTCTAATCTGTCACTAACTTGAGTTTCTGACTTTCCTAATGCTTACAGCAGAAGTGCAAATCTTTCATCTTCTTGCTGTTTTTCTGTGTTCCTCCTGCGTAGAACGTTTTCAGTGAGGATGGTGTTTGGGGCTCCCCTTGATGTAGTTTGATTTGATTCTTGAGTTGAAAACCACTTACCTTTTTGCTTATATTCCTTCTCCTTCCTTTCTTTTTTTCCCCTCTCGTTTTCTCACCGAACACACTGATCCTCTAGCTTACCTGGATTCTGCTGCTTCTACCTTTTGCAAACTTCTATATGCGATTCTTTTTTCTAAGCAAGAGGGAGGATGGATTTAAAAACACAATCCGATCTACAAGGTAACAATCTTTTGTATAAACCCCTGAAAGAAGGAGCTCACCAGGTGGTTAAGTTTAACAGTGAAATACTCTCTCGCAGACTGAGCCCATCTTCACCCAGTGGGTTGTTCAGCAACCAGTAGATGTGGGAAGCAGGACCAGTAAGTACCAGCCTGTGGCAGATAAGCAGAATGGCTAGAAATCTATTCACCCTTGCAGAAGTGGAAGTGATGAAATACAGGCTGGGAAATTACTTACACGCCATTATCTTTCTCCCTCAATTATAAACCCATTAGCTGAAATGCCTCATTGTGATAGGTTACTGGTCCTTTTTATCTTTAGCAGGTAATAAGCTGCAAACAAAGCAAAACAATTTCCTAAACAGGGGATAAGCTTTTGGTTCCCTTATCAGCCCAGCCCCATGAACACCATCGTAGTTACCAGGTGTCTTCCTGTGAGCAAGAATTGCTTGTATTTGTTTTCAGTACCTTAAAATGCTCTCATCTCCTTAGAAATATTTATAGCAGAAAAGCAAACAGTATCCAGGATGGAAAGATACAAAGACCATCAAGTTCCGTCATGGGGCATGCAGAAACTCATGCAGCATTGCCTTGAACAGCACAATCTCTTTCAAGGACAGGTCTGAATTAAGTCTACCTCTATTTCCAAATAGAATTATCTGGCTGTTTGTCTCATAACGTAAAGAATTGTGTACTGTCTCCCAGAAATGATTTTAATAACCTCTTACTGCTGCAATAAACTGCTTAGTACATGTCCCTGTAGCTGCTTCTGATGTCCCCTGAAAGCTGTAGAATTGCTCAGACTTTGTTTCTATTCCTGTATCTTTCAGTACATTAAGGCCACAAGTCCTATTCCTTGCTTTTTGCTCTCTGTTCCCAACAGCTTTGAGTTTTTAATCAAATTTTCTTAGAACTGAGCTACTCAAATCCATTCTTAATTGCATTGCTATTGCTTTCTAATAGTTCCATGTAGGATGCTTTAAACAATGCGAGTTAAGCCCCCTTTTCATTGCCTAGATCTACCCAAATCGACATCCCTTACCTATGGACAGGCTGCAATACAGGTGATAAGACAGCACCCAAACTACAGCCTAGTTAAAACACACCAAGCTGGTTTTTCCAGTTGCTAGCACATGGGAAAATCTATGTTATTACATTTTTCCCTCCAACACAGCTAGATGTAGTAATGTCGAAACCATCTCCTCCTCCCCTCTCACCATAGGTGTACACCCCCTAAATGATCAAGAAGTCTCAGTGTAAAGACAATTATTTGGTCCTGATTACCAAGTTTCATGATGCCTTCTCTTCAATGCTTCATTCACAGGTGTGATTCCAGTGGTGGATGATAGCAAAGCATCCCTTTCTGTTGTTTGTGAGATCCTTCGGAATGTTGTTACAGGACAAACTACTGCTGAGCAAACAGGGAATGGAGCAGAAAACACTTCAGTGTACTGTGGCAAAACCAAAGTATTTCTGACCAATTCTGTGGTAAGAGCACCATTTCCTTGGCTAATAGTACTGGGGTGTACTGGCCTAATTGGGATTCCGGCACAGATTATCAGTGTGGTTTAGGTAATATTCCTGCTAATGCCAGTGGGACCAGAACTGGGCATTTTCCTTCAAATCATTAAACTAAACCAAACATCCATCAGAACCCAACCATCAGAAGCTTGTTGTTTCAAAGTGTCCTTGTTGACAGACAAGGAGCTGTCTTTACAACACACTTTGTCACTATCCTCCCAGTTTGGGTAAACTAACATCACCTGACAGACCTGGCTGTCCTGACAGGCCTAAGCAGCCGCTTTGCGAAGGAGAGGAAGGTGACAAAGGCACTTCTGCAAAGCCTGCATCCTAGAGGATGCAGCTGTAAAGAACCCCCTCCAGTGCAGCTAGTTTTAAACTAGCTGCTTCTGGGACTTTGGGCGCGTCCACTTTTTGCCCCCACAGCTCTTCTTTTTACCCCTCAGCTACTTCCAACTTTCACACATCATCTAATAAGCATTACTGAAGTGCTCTCGCTGGTAGAAGCTAATCCACAGGCGTAGGACACTGAAGTGTGCGTGTCTGACACACACCCAGAGGCTGCAGAAGAGTTGTGAACACAACTCCATCCTGGACTACTAACTGGAGGCTTGTATCCCCAATGCAGGTGGAGCAACTTGAAGCTAGAAGAGCAGAGGTGTTAAATGAGAAAGCGTTTTGCATTCAGTGTTGCTGGAGAAGGTTTAAACAGAAGAAAGTAGCAAAGCAGAGATGGTCTGCAACTGTCATCCAAGCAGGTAATTGGATAAGGGTGTGGCTGAACATAAGGAGCAACACTTCCAGTTACACTGGATGTTTAGTGTGGCAGGAATGGTTATGTTAATTGAACACGGAGGAAAGCTTAAGTGCCATCTCTCTTACATTGTGTGCAAGAGGCCCTGAAATTCTTTGTACTCAGATTTCTTTCAATTAAATCTTCAGCTATCCGTTCCTGGTTAGCAAGGAATCGCTTCCAGAGGATGCGCAGGGCTGCTGATACCATAAAGCACAGCTGGAGGAAATGGAAAGTAAGTATACTGGTACAGGAGAGCACTCTGAGTGACTGAGGCATTTTAGTGTTTGAGGAGTGTACCTCTGTCAAGTAGCTGTACAATACTGCCAGTTCTCCAGAAAACTTAGATCTCGAGCTGGGATGCCAGTCTGGTATAGCTGCTCCTACAGTGGCAGCACAGAGACAGACCACAAAACAAACTTGTTCCTTACCTCCATAAAATGTGAGGATGTCCCAAAGGGTGTCCTGTCCTTTAAGATGCCCTCTTCTTTAGACTCTTGGTTTTGCAGGTTTTTATTTTATTCAAAATATTTGAGACTCAAGAATATTGTTCTGTATCTCTTCACCAGGCAAAAATGGCTGCGTTGGCAGCAGCAGAATTGGATGAGGGTGGAGAAAAGGGGCTCTTCTCAGTTCCTGGTCCTACAGTCATCTCAGCCAAACCACCTTGCTCTTTGGAAACAACTTGGCCTCTGCAGGCAATAGTTCAGTTCTGGCCCCTTGGCCTTGTCCTGGCTGCTGCACCTGTGACCATACAGGGGCTGCGGAGAGACCTGTCCCTCCTGGCATGCCTCCGAGTACTTCAGGAGAGCCACTGCTACAAGGTGGAGAGCTGTTCCTTGGGCTGTGGCATCACCTCCATCCGAGCTCTCCCACAGGTAACAAACCTCCCACACTCGGTCGGCCACACAGTTGAGCTGCCACAAGTTCAGGAACCTGAATTGCACTACTGAGCAGAGCAACTATAAGCTGCTCTCAAGCTACGGTCTTTCTCTTAGCACAAGCTTAGGTAAGCACTGATGACTCAGTAGGTCGAGGCAGACCCAGAGATGAGTTCAGACTTTAAATGACACATAGAAACTCTTGTTAATCTTTGCAAGAGGCACAAACTGATCACAGCTCTGCTTCAGAACCAGAGCACAGAGGATTCCAACCTGAGCTCTGCTGTTACACACGTGTTTTTTCCACGTAGGGGATTCAAGTTGCACAACAGGAGAACACATAAAAGGCACCCACTTGGGGAAAGGCCCCTGGGTGTATCAGTAATACCCCAGTAACTCTGCATTAACTTTGCCCTGCAGACAGTGGCACAGACTAACGTGCAGAGAGGATTTTCAAGGCAGGAAGCAACCCTCAACTTCCTTCATCTCCTACACACACACAGAAGACTCTTAGATACCATTTACTACAACGAAGCCACAGCCCACCCTGGCTTCTCTCAGGAACACACTTGTTACAGATCACCTTTTGCTGGGGTGTGGGTTTCTATGTTGATAGGATTTTTGAGGTTGTGTAAAACTCTGTGTGCAAGAACGCAGCCTGTGCTGGTCACAGTTACTACAAAGACTAAGTAGTACTGACTGACTGAATACTGACTAAATACTCAAATCTTCACAAGTTAAGCTAATTTCTGGTACTCTTCGTAGCAATAATTTCTCTTAAACCTGTTTGCAACAGGAGTCGTTTGGGCATCTGCCTCTCTCCTTACTCATATTCACCAGCTGCTTATACACCAAAGCATGACGTAGTTTGAACAGCAAAACTAGCTCAAAATCTGGCAAAAACATCATCCAACCTCTCCACCTCTCTCTCTTCCAGGGCTCAATCAAGTTCCACTGTAAGAAGTCTCCCCTGCATTATGCAGATGTCAGTCCCCATTCAGCTGCATATTCCTTCTCTGGATTCAACCAGATTTTATTGGACAGAAAAAACCTCCTCCCAACATAGGTTTTAGCTCTCAGCATATACTGTACTTTTTCCTTCAGGGAAGGACCATCCGCAGGCTGCTGCTTTCAAATTACTCAACATCTGTATCTGCTGCTACCTCAGAGCTTTCTCTATTGATGCATTGTATGTGTAATATAATAAAATATAATGTACTTCAAGTGGAGAACACGTGGGGGGCATTCCTCTGCTCATGCACACACATGTAATACAGGAAGTATCAGCACTCTGGGAACACTCAACGTAATTAAAATAGATCAGATGCTCTAAGCAATATGTGCTTCAGTGGAACACTTCTGGCACTGCCTGGAAGAAGCAAGAGGCTGGTAATGAGAGAGCAAACAAAGCACACACTTCCAATGCCCGCAGGATTCTCACTGGGAGGTATGACTACTCGAGTTCAGTAACACCTTAACACTTCTGACCAAGGAAGCAAGCCATCAACTGCAACACTAAAGGCAGATGTCTCAGGGAAAGCCAGACCAGACTCTTGCTTTTTACCTTCACAACCAAAACAACCGTGCTGCCACAACTGCCCTGCATTTCCAGCAGTACCCAGGTAGTCCCACCGCCTCTGCAAAGGGACCAAGGCTCTCTGTACTAGCCCTTTGTTGCTCACATGGGTCTTGAAGTTGTTCAGCTCTTCTGTGTATGCCACTTTTAAATAAACCTTTTGATACCTTATAAAGGTGTCTGACCATCCACAACAAGGTTTAGTCAACAAAGAAACATTTCAGATTACTTTGAGGATTAAAATAAATGCAAATATATTTAATATTAACTGTTACTGAGAAGCAACGTTTCCCATGGCTGACAAGATTTTTGTACCAACAGAAAACAAGTCCCCAGAACATCAGGTTTAATACCTAGTACATAGAAATCTGTCCAATATCGGCTGTGTCACTGCTTACCAACTCTTTAAGTTGAAAACTAGAGCACTGACATCCATAGTGTGACTGAACCTTGGGGAAATACACAGCACGGCACAACAATGCAGCACAGGCTGCCGCCAAATCTCTTCTGTCAGAGGAAAGAGATAAGCTTCAAGGAAAGAGAAAAGTTCCCAACGTAGCTCACTCTGGCAGAATGTTCTCCTTCTCTGAAGGTTCAACGATTCTCAAACAACAGTCTGCAAACTCAACAAATAAGGGCTCTTGCATGTACTTTTTCATGAGGGAGCTTTTATCTTCTGCTTGATCGACAGTCAGCAGTAGCTGCCTCAGATGTGGATTCTGCAGCAAAACTCTCAGTTCTTCCGATTCCCCTTAAAAAATAAGAAGATAAACACAACTAGTTCCAAACAGTTACAAATGCAGTTGAGAGCACCCTTATCCTGTAGGGATGCACATCTGCATGATGCGGCGAAAGGCTGGGGCCCTGACACTCCAGTCTTTAAGGCCTCACAGTGAAGTGCATGACTGGGAGAAGCTGCAGCACTCCAGAAAGGATTCATGGCACAGTGAATACCTCTGCTCGCCCTGCCAGCACCCAGCCACCTGGCTGAGCTCTGACATCCCGAGATTACCTAAAAGCTTGAGTCTCTGCAGCGGGACTCGGTCCTGCTCGTCATCTTCGGCCAGGATGTCATCCACCGACCAGGGGCTATCTGTGGGCAACGACAGACCGCTGCAGCTGGCCGGGGGACCCTGCGCCCTCCCCGCCCGCCCGTCCATCCCACCTACCTGCGTGCTGCCCGGCGCTGTTCAGCCCGCCGGGGAAGGCCTGTTCGGCCGCCGCCCGCTTCGGCTCCGGCGTGCATCGCTCTGCGGAAGGAGACAGTGTTAGAGGCGACGCGACCCCGCTGGTCCCCTCCCCGTCCCGCCAGTCGCTCACCTCTGTGAGTCCTGCAGCACGGCACGGAGCAGCTGTGGGGCGAAAGGTGCTGGTAAGGGCGGGAGGGAGGCGGGCCCCGCGGCTCGCTTCACCGGGCAGGCTAGGCCGCGCCGCCCCCCACCCGCCTGCAGCCCCCACGACCCCCAGACCGCCCACAGCTTCCCAACCCCCCACAGGCCCCGCTCCCCGGCCCGGCCCCTCACTATGCGGCGGCGCAGCGCGGACAGCGGTACTTGGCCGCCCCGGCCGCCCCGCAGACTCCGCAAGGCTGTGGTGCCCGCATGGCGCTGGCAACTGCGTCACTTCCGGCCAGCGGAGCGCCGAGCGCCTCCATCCAGGCTCGCTAGTCGAGCGCCGAGCGCGGACAAGGGGGGAGCTGCGCCCCCCTCAGGACCGGGGCTTGGGGTGGAAGGTGAATGGGTCTGTGTGGTTCTGTTTTATGTACACGCGTGTCCTCTTGAGAGGATTCCAGCTGCCTTCCAGCCGCATTCCCGCTGCCACCTTGGTTGCAAAATGACGACAGAGAGCGATGTGTTAAATACTGTGGCTGTTACCCGCCGCCTTCCAGCGCCAGGCTGGAGTTGAACAGAAATCGGATCATACGTATCGTATCACATCATATATCACACCATAGCACATCGCACCACGTCATACATACCATGTCACATCACATCATGTCCTATCATACCATGTCACATCGCAGCACAGCATCATATGGCGAGTATTGTATGATAAAAGCACACACACACACACACACACACAAACACACACAAACACACACACACACAGGCTGGTCCTTGCCAGCCGCCCTTTGGGAAGGTTTGGTTGGACCTCCTGTTAGGAAGTTTTGGCCAAAGTACATTCAGGAGGAGAGAGGGGCTCGGGTTGCTGCTGAGGCTGGTGGGGGGAGATACTGGGAAACAGAAGTGTTTGGAAGCAGAAATGGAGCCAGGCTCATCTTGCCAGAGTTACATTATCCACTTAAGTAACTCATTCGAGTTATGAATCACTTAGTGCCATCCGTTTCCTTAAACACTGGAATTTTGCTTCAGACGGAAGAAACACTCCCGGAGCCCATGAGTGTGAAGGAGCGCGGCAGAGGGGGTTGATGGCCACAAACACGAACCGCTGTCGGCTTTGTTCATCTGATGGCAAAGACCCTTTCGGTACATTAGTGGGTGAGCTCATTTCTTACACCAAACACGCTCTTTTCTCATACCCACTCAGGAACAGATTGGAAGGATTTTGTTCTTGGTTCTCCCAAGCTTTTTGAAAGGCTGCAACAATGACAGAAAAGCAAACAAACTGGAAATGAACCCCTGAAAACCCCTATCTGTACTGGAAGGGCTGGTTTTGGTCAGGGTATGGATTACCAGGGATAATTACCATTACCAGGGTATGGATTATCGCATAGATATGATACCACTGAGCAGCGTTTGAACATGCTTTAAACCCAGAAAGATGAGCTAGTGTCACTAGGATATTTTCCATCAAAGTTTCTAGATTGGTTACTGTGCAAGAGAAGAAATTTAAGCATCAAGATTCCTCTAGACAATACCCCCTTACCACTAAGAGACAGTGTTGGTTTCCACCAGGATCCAACAGACCAACTATTCAATACTTGGACATTTTTATTTGGTTTTGCTTTGTACAGGAAACTTCACAGCAGTTCTGATACTGAAGAATTCACGTGAGGTTCGCTCCTAAAGCAGTTCACGTTTCAAAAGCCACGGACATGATCATGCCTCCATTTATGAGCAGCAACAGGAATGGCACAGTCAGAAAGGTCTTGCAGAAGCCACGTTGTCCAGCTACATACTGCTGTTACAGTGACAGCAGTGAAACAGTGCTGAGCACCCCATTACTAAAGAGATTAGTCAACTACTCAAAGATAGGATTGACCAAACGAGGAAGCAGCATCACCTTTCCCCCACACTGACAGTTCTCTAGCCAGTACAGCTGTCTTCAAAGCCATCCAAACAGCACAAAAAGGACACGGATCCTGGATGCAGAGCGAGCATGGCAGCAGCCTGTTCCCAAACACGAAGCCAACACGGCTTGACAGGGCTATTCTTACCCCCACACAGCTGGAACGGAGCAGCGCGCAGGGCCGCGGGAGGGGATGCTGTCCTCCTCCGCACCCGTGCCTACCCACCAAAGACTCTGCAAGCTGCCGAGAGAAGCCATGAAGAAACTCCAGCCGCCCACCCTTCCCCCCCACCCCCTTTCCGCGCCCGCTCTGTCTCTCCCTCCGCGCCCCGCGGTGCTTTCCGCGCCCAGGAGCTGTCCTCTCACTGGGTGCTGAAGCATCCCCGGAGCGGTCCCAGCTGCGGCGCGGTCCCAGTCAGATGTTCTCGATGGTGCAGGCTCGCAGCCGGCCGGTGGAGAGGCATTTCAGAGCCTTGAGTTTCTCTCCCAGAGCTTTGCCTTTCAGGGTGTATATGATGGGGTTCCCCAAACAGTTGATGGTTATCAGCATAGCCGTGCAGTTTCGAAAGATGTAGACACCCGGGTAGAGATCGATGTGGCACTGGTGGTTAGTTGCATCAAATATGACTCCTGCGAAGAAAGGGGCGTAAGAGATCAACGCCAGGAGCCAAATAAAGATACTGGTTCTGGCAACCTGGATTTCAGCGGATTTGTAGGTGCCGGTAGCTTGTCCACACGCTTTCATCCTCAGCTTTCTTTTCCTCAGGATGATAATGATTCTAAGGTAGGTGAACAGAGGTATAATAAAAGCCACCACAACGTTGGGAATGGCGACCAAGATGAGGTAGTCAACACAAAATGGGCTGTAGAGGACAGAGAGGTTTTTTTCCATGCTCAAGCAGTTCCACCCCATCAGTGGCAAGCAGCCCAAAAAGAAAGCAAGGACCCAGTTAATTAAAACTATAGCGATAGAGTGGTTTCTAGCAACCCTGAATCTCGCCCTCATGCTTTCAGCCACAGCCAGATAGCGTTCAATTCCAATGCTTACCAAGTTATAGATGGTGGATAAAATGGACGTAGTATACAAGGCATAAGGTGCAAGCATATCCTTGGATCCAAAGATTGTAATGTCAGGATTGGTGATGAAAAGCATCGAAATCCAAAAGCCAGAAAAGCTGGTGAAGAGGTCAGAGAAGGCCAAATTGCAAAAGAGAATAGAGATAGGCTTGTGCAGGTCCTTCGTTGCAATCCTGGTGAAGATGACTGTGCAGTTGAAGATCACAGATGCTATGTTGATGGTCAGTTGAGGGATGCCCAGCGCAAGTACCAAATAACGACTCCAAATGTTAGTGTGGTTAGCAGAGCAGTTTGGGTTCATGGTGGAAAAAAAAAATCCTACTTTCACTCGTTAACAAGGTCTGCTTTGCACATCCCGTACTCCCTAAGACACCATACCACAAGCGTGGGGCTTCCACCTTGTTCACCAGACGCAGAATGAATCCTGGTGCACAGCTTCTATTGCCACATCATCCTGATGACAGCGGATTAAACTTTAACCACTCGTGTTTTTAAATATTTGGGTTACCAACTCAGAGCAGAGCCAATTACCTTTAAGTTGCTAGGATAACCAAAAGCGGAAAACATATTTACTACTATACAGATGAGCTGCTTAAAGCAACCTTTACCAAGAGCAAACTTGGGCCAGCTCTTCTGCAGATGAACAATCACAACAGTATTTTTAAAGTCTTTGAGGATATTCTAAAATGGAATGAGCATGAATTCAGCTTTCATTCACAAGCAGATCAGAGAGATAAAAGATTGGAGAGTCAGAAAATGGAGAATGGTGTTTTCTTATTGGTTTTGGAGGGGAGGAGTATGCGACTGATAGAAATCAAAGAGCAACATCACTGTTGAGTCACTAACCCAGACCCCGGTTCAGTGAGGATGTGAGGTCCAGTTTCAGATCAACTCTAGTGACACCATAAAACTTGGGAAGTGCTAGAGGTTGAGGAAGGGATAACAGAACCCAGCTGGTCACTGTCTCTTGCTTACAGTTACAAATTGGTGCAGACGAGAGCAACTGCTTTTCCAAGCATAATCAGGCCATATCTACAGCACAAGCCCCGAGCTTGTAAGCAAAACCATACAATGACCTGCAGCACTTCAAAGGAGCCCCATAAAGGTAAGAGCCTTTGTCTCCACAGAAATATCTCAGGACTGAGTACTGGGGTACTCAGAAGTTGTCAGAATACACCTGAAATTGTATGACCTTTCTTCCCCTTGTGTAAATCAGAGGTTCCAATGCTTTACAAGCTAAAAAACAAAAAAGGATTTAAAGAGTCGCCAAATTAATTTTCAAACAAGGACATGAAGGAGAATGGCTTAACCCTTTAGTAGATTAATTGTACTGGAGATTTGAGACGCTGAAGCAGCTCTGAAAATGACATTTTTATCCACTGTAATTCTTGGATGAGACCAGGGCCAGCAAACAAACCCTCTATCCTCATACCCTCGTTACGGGATGTTCTGTGTTTGCTCGTTAAAAGTTAACGTGAAACTTGTACATTAATAAACCAACGTCAGCTCGATCTGTCTTTCCTTTCTGTGTCTTTTTTTTAAAGGGAAACGATTTCGAGAGGTAGGTTTAAGATCCTGGAGGCTCGAGGGGAAGGTGCCCTTTGGAGATCCATCCCACGCTGTCAGCAGAGGGCACTGCCGGAGCAAGCTGCGGGGTGTAAGTAAGGAGCCTGGACCGAGCTGTTCGGGTGGGCACTACCCCACCGTGTCAACGGGACAGCACCGTGGATGGTTTCTCTACGCAGAAGCGGCTGGTTTATTTGCTAAAGCTGAGGGTGGGTGGCCTCCGTGTCTCCACACGTCCAAGGAGATGTCTCCAGTGTGCTCCGGCTGCTTCTCAGCATCATCCTGCAACCGAGACGGCAGCTTTTGAAAGCTTCCCTTTAGCAAAGTTATCTGGTAGAGCCATGTTACTGACAAAGTCATAACCAGTTCATTTTTCTTTTTACTGGTGCCCTAACAAAGGGTTAATTTGCATCACTAACGATTTCATACCGTGATATTGCAACAGCAGCTCAGCTGAGTTTATGGGCTTTCTACCTTCAATGTTCAATCATCATAGCAGCAGTTCCAGCTGTAAAACTGGAAATCTGTGAACTGTACAGCAGCTCTGCCACGCATAATGTAGGGAATTCATGCTAAAATGTTTTGCTTTAAAAAAATTCTGTAGCTTCTTTTCCTATTTTAGTGTATGAATGTATATTAGGCTAGGGTACAGTTAGCAGTACGCAGTGATATACTCAAAATATTCTATACAAAGATGTAAAAGGTATTTCAGATGGTCAGAGAGAAGTGCAAAGCATCATTATGCAGGTATAAGGGATGAAAATGGATTAAGGTCTGCTGATGTATCAATACCCTATAAAATACTCTTCTCAGAAGTGTCACAGAGAAACCATCCTTTGTGCATTCTGTAATGAACTGCATGCGGACTTGTCAACCACACCTCTGGTGTGAGGTTCCTGCTGAACAAGGGCTCTCTTATTTCTGTCACCTTCTCAGTGCCAGCACCGCGAGTCAGCAAGTCCTTTTAATAACAGCGAGTATGTCAGCAGGTAACACACAGCCCCGCTGAACGTTGGTTGGGAACGGCAGAGGACACCAGAGTTGTGCCCCTGATCTCTGCTGATGGTGTTTTCCATGGCTCTGTGAGCAGCAGGCTATCCACAGGGTCAAACATCTTCAGAAACATCCTAGTTACCAGGAAGGATATATCTGTGAACTTGGGCTCTGAGATATTCCTGAAAACACTACTTGAAATTTCTCTAATTGGAAAATTTGCTGTTTGAGGGTGAAATGATCAGAATGTAATTAAAGATACTATCAAGCAGCACAAGTAGCTCTTCACAGAAGCTTTGTAATCTTATTTCCCTAATATAATTGGAAAAAAAAATTAGCAGAATGCTGCTAGATTAAAGGAGACTATTATTGTGGAAACTGAGTTATTAGTGTGCTCTAGTACAAAAAAACCAACCCTGATTTGTGTATTCAGACCCTCTGTAATAAAGTTTGAGCCCTCAAAACCAGATGGGAAGTAGCTTGAATTGAAAACGCTGTGTGAGACAGAGGGCTGCGACACAGCCAGCCCTGCACGTGCAGCAATCTCGATTCAAGGATATTCTCACACTCCCCTGTTCTGGGAAAGGTGCAATCTTGTACTTACACTCACAACACTCCTGTGGGGAAAGAGCTTTATCTGCATTTTATAAGTGGGAAAAGAACAATCACATTATTTGCTTGAGATCACCCAGAAGTCTGGTACAGAGTGAACTGAATCTAATCTCCAGTATCTCCCTTTAAACACTGGCTGTACCTTGCTGTTGAAAAGCATTTGATTTATGTTTATCTAAACTTCACCTTCTGCACACTTTTCAGTTCTTCCTTTTTTAAAATGATATATATTTCCATATCTGAATGTCCACCTTGTGCTTGTTTTGATATTTGTCATGAGTAACTCAGGCTGAATTTTTTAATGACCACTCGTTTCCAGTGGCTGTTGTGGAGAAGCTTCATGCAACTGAGCTTGCAGTTTGGGAAACAGCCATAATCTGCAGCTCTCAGGCTTGGGTGGGAATCACCAGTGCTCAGCAGATCTCTGACCCTGCCTGTGACATGACCAAGTTGGTTTCAAAACAGGAAATAAGGTCCACGAGCTGAGAGCCTTAGTTCTGTGCAGGAACCCTTGGTCAACATACACTTTTACCTTAGAGTGATGGAACAGCAATTATCTGTGTCCTTCAGCTGATAGTACACCAAGAAACGCGAGTTTTGCCTGGAACTACGGGAGGAAGACCTGCACCCATGAAACGGAAGCGAGAACTCCATCACACAACCAAGCTACAGATGATCTGGCATCACTTTTAAAACCATATGCATGCACTACACACATGAGAAAGACAAGGCACTGAGAGGACACGGGGTTTGACTTGTCTGGTTTCTTTCCTGGTGCATTGTCCCAGAGCCCACACCCAATCCCCACTCCCATTCTTGGAACACCAGAGCTTGTTTGCCATGAAATGCAACAGCTCACCTTTCTCCTCAGCTGCTCCGGAGCTCCAATGATTCAC
This sequence comes from Zapornia atra, assembly GCA_013400835.1. Taxonomy (NCBI): domain Eukaryota; kingdom Metazoa; phylum Chordata; class Aves; order Gruiformes; family Rallidae; genus Zapornia; species Zapornia atra. The sequence goes on along the minus strand of VZTU01014543.1, from coordinate 566,758 downwards.
TTTACCGGGTGCAGACGACACACAAAAACTGGCATGTGACATGCAGCGAGGCTCAGTGTTGCGGGTGATTAATTCCTGGTTGCCATGACCTTCAGCAAAGCCTTGAGACAAGAACATCCATCTTCTCTGTCTTTCAATGGCCATCATGAGGCCTGTAAATAAGGAACATGCAGGAAAGGGAGTAATACAAATAAGGAGCCTATTTATCCAATTTATGTTTTAATTTATGCAGATTAAAGTCTTCCTCTTTGGAGAGGAAAACACAAATGGGATGTATGATCTCCTTCCAAGATTTTTCTGAGATGTTTTCAAAACAGAGGGCTCTCTGCTCCTCCTCCACCCACTCTCTTTGAGGAATTTTTGCCTCACAGGTTTTATCTGAAGTCCCAGCCATGCTTTCATGGCCCTCACCAGGAACAGAAGGCAAAGACAATCACCGGGCTTGAGTGGCTCTGGGTGCTGGTCAGCGTTATGTTAGCTACAAGCTACAGGATAATGGCAAGGACAGCTTGTTGGAAGAACACTCCCACAAACCATGCCCCCTCCCTATCTATATAGAGCCTGGAAATCTCTCTGAGATGCTAGAAATGCTATTTTCACCTTTGAGGGACTTGCATTATGCTGTCTAAAGAGAGATGAACGTTGATAAATGCCTGAAACCAAGGCTGCACGGTAAATGGAGCCTGTCAGCAAGAATTTATTGTGTGAAGAAGCCAGAATGCATCTTTAGAAAGGAAACAGCCTGCAATAAAAGGCATCTTCCTTCTGAACTGCAGAGGCACAGTGAGGACTCTCATCACTAGACAGCCATGGTCAGAAATGTGCGTGCTTCAAAACTAGGCCCAGCTGTGGGACAGGCAGTGAGGAGGCAGAGGTAAAAGCCAGCCAAGAGCCACACATCCACCAGAAAACACCTTCAGCCTTCTAGGACATGCCAAGTTACACATTGCTGGGGCTTCATTGGTCACCAAATGAAGAGTATTCATCTGAAGAACGTGATTTACATAAATACTGGGAAATGCAAAGAAGTTCCACTTGACTAAGGATGATGTCACAAGGTGCAGCGTCTAATCCTCAAGTACAGCATAAAATAGGTCATAAATAGTTGATGGATCAGAGCTGAGCAGGAGGCCAAATGAGGAGCCACGGCAAAAGGCTTCTCTGACTCTTACGTGGAAGTATTCTTGTATTAGAACAAAGTTCCCCATGGAGCAGACTCGTGAGGAATCACAGCCAGCTCACATTTTCACATGAAAGTCAAAGAATGTTTCTGATTCATCAGCAGCTACCGCTCACACCATTCCAGATTTCCTGTTCACTGTCAGGGAGTTCCAGTGAAGAAGGTTACGACACACAACAAGCTGAAGAGTACTTGGCGTGTTTTGTCCCTCTGAAGGGCAGGGTTCCCAGCCACCCTGCCGCCAACCATGACATTCATCTGTGGTTTAAGTCTCTTGGAAGTGCTTCCCTCTCCCACTGCCCATCTGGTTCCTCCCAGGTCAGCTCATCCATAAGCAGGACCTGGTCTCAAGTCAGTCTCGCCCTCACAAGCTTTAGATCTGCCAAGAGCAATAGCTCTGTCTCCCAGAACAAAGAGCTGTGCCACCACCTTGACTTTGGGACTCCTACGCATCTGTGCCATGGGCTCAGCCCCAGCTTGCTGTCATCCCTCCTACCTGGGACACGGAGGACTGCAGCCATGCAGCTGGAAAGTCGGAAGCAGCTCTGGGCTTCCTCCCTTCAGCACATGGTAGGATCATTTGGCTCAGACACACGCGAGCTTTGTTATGTCACGTCAGCCCCTCCAAACTTCCTGAGAAGCTCCATAGGTAGCTGCAGGCTGATGTCACGTCTCACGCGTTTCAGATTCCGGTCTGGGGGAAACACCTCCAACATCTTGGATCTCCAGGTCACAAAACAGTTTTCACTGTTTCTGAGATTCCCACCTGCAGCTATGGACAAAACTGCAATTATCAGGTCAGGAAACCCCAGCTTTGAGTTCAGGGATCTCTGTGACTCCCTGCATAACCAGCCTCTCTGACTGAGATCCTCACATGTATTTAGGTTCAATGTCCAAAGGCCTTTATGTAAAACTCACCTCCAGTGCAATTCCTTTAAAAAAAGGATGCCATTGAGAACTGATAACCAAGTACCTGTCAGATAAGATTCTTCAGACAAAAAAAAATGAGATCACATGATGTCTGTCCTGCTTCTTTAGATTACAGACTTTATAAGGAAAGGGAATGTCTTTCCCTGAGCCTGCCTTGCTTTCCAGCACAAAGAAAGACTTCGCTAACATCACTGCAGTGCAATTTATTTCTACTTTAGTAATGGCAGGCTGGGAGGGCAATAAAAGGGTAAAAAACCCACCACAAACAAGCCCAGGAATCCTAAATTCCAAGATGAGAATTTCCAACCTTCAATTTTCAGTCCTAAACGGAGGGTTTCTAGTGGGCTCTCAGCTTCCAGAGAACAAAACACAAAGTTAAAAAAAAAATAAATTAAAAATTACTTAAAGAGCTTTGGCTCAGCTCCCCCACTGAAGATGACCCCCAGGAAAAAAGCCCCCAAACCCCACAAATAAAATGCCCTGTGGGTGCCCTTGGAGGTTGTCACCCCCTCCTCGTACCTTGCGTCCCTCCACATGCTCAGTGCACGCTTTGCTTTGACAACTCTGCTGAGGCTGCGAGGAACTAGGAAGTGAAAAAATGCAGCAAATTCCCTTATTGTTCTTGTCACTGCAGTAACTATTTATCTTAGCACCGTGTGCTGGGCAAATCATCGTCTGTTCATGCTTTAATCTACCTAATCCAGGATGGAAAAACACTACCCAGCAAATCTTCATTGTTGGAGGATTATTTATAGCCATCCTTTTTATGAATAAAAGACCTGCTCACAAGTCAGCTGTCAGAGTTCCCATTGTTATTATGGGTCCCAATCCTCGGCGACCCTACTACTAACAGCAGAATGACCATACCGTTCACCCAGGAACCCGCAGCTCTTGGTAAAGGCAAGAAGCACTTTTTTGCCTCCTTTTTTTTTTATTTGGGTTTTTTTTCCTTTTAATTCAGCCCATGCTGGATGACGAGGCTTGTTCAGCACAGGCAGGACAATGCCACTTCACCCTGTGCATCCCTTCATGGAGGAGCAATGGGTCAAGCACCCTGTTCTCCTTCTTGCACCCATCTCAGTGTGTGGGTTGCAACCCCGCAGACAAGAGAGGCATTTGGGGAAGGGGAAGACGAAGTTGCACCACTTCTGTTTTCCTCAGCTGTATTCCTAACCCAGCCTTAAATGGAAAGATGAAAATCCATCTATAATAAAGACCATAGAGCAGAACGCAGTAGTGCCACTTTTCCGTCCACGCCTTTGTTTGTTGAGCATAAAAAGCCTGAATTGCCCCTGAATCAGACACATGGAATTAAAACATTCAGACAGGAAAGCAAAGGGGGCAGGGAAAAAAAAATTTGCATATATTATACCATAGTACCAGAAGCAGGAAAGTCAAGAAAAGGTATTTAAAAAAAAAAAAGACCAAAAAAAGATTCCCCAAACAAGCAAACAGAAGGGGTGCTTGGGTTAATTTGCTAAGTGTAAAAGCACATAGAAGGAAGGTGTTGGTATGTCACCTAATAATCGTTTCCTGCTACCACAGAGAAGTCCCGTTTCCCAGCCACACAAACCTGCCCCAGTTCCCAGGAGCTGCCTGGAGGGTGGCAGGGTGAGGATGGGGAAGGGGGGGGGTTGAGGGAGCTGTTCCTGTGTTTGTTTCATTGGGGTTTTGTGAAACAAAACATTAACCTTAATAACCCACAGGCTCTGAGTTAATCACACGTCGCAGGGGCTGTCAGCAAAAAGCTGCCAGTAAATAAAAAGTAGTGCTCAAGTAACGGGTTAGTAACAGTCCCCAGTGTCAGTTATTCGCCTGGGGTTGCTTGCTTGGGGCTGGAAATCCTCATGCCTTTTGCCATTCGTTTTGGAGGAAAGAATGTGTTCAGGCAAATCAGGAGTAGGGCAAATCTGGAGAAATTACAAAGGGGAGGAGTTCACCTCCCTGGCGATGGCTTTCAGGTCTGTCCAGGGCGACTTACTCCAGTATAAAACTGAGAGCAGAAATATGATCACATCCTAAGAAGGCTAATCAATCCCGGTTCCAACACCGAGCCTGATTAAAATAGATAATGGAATTGCTGTTCCTTGTCCTGTTTTCTCTGCACATTCTCAAGACAGAGGCAGTAGGTAAGTCTTTGCCTGCTCTTTCTTAACCCCGTGTTCCAAGGTTACTTTTCTTTATTATTTGTTTCGGAGTGTCAGTGCATACAACGCAGGCTCTTTAACTCTTCTGTATGGGCAATGGAGAGTGTTTTATCTATGTCTCTTGTGGTAAAATATCCAGTAGAGACTTTTCTCATGAATGGGCAAGTGGGGTGGGTTTTTTTTCCCTTTCACCTTTAGAGATTCTAGTTGCTTTCCTTCTCCAGGAGAAATCAATGAGGTTTGACCTGATCTCTACAGCTAGTCACATATATGTAAATATTAGGAAAAAATCAAACTGTAATTTCTCTATCTGTAAACTTCTTAATACTTCAGATAGCTTGTTTTAGTTTCCTCCCCATATCGCTTTGCCATTTGTGATATAAGATGAAATCCTTACGATTCCCTGCTGAGTAGGAAAGAACAATATGCCTTTGCTGCATCAGCCCAGCAGATCCATCTATTTTTGCACTCCCTGCACATAAGTACAGCCTGCACTTCGGATGACTAGATTAAATAGCCATCTATAATTAGTATTGAAAAATGCAGACGGTGTTTTTATGCTCCTGTTAGATCAGCAATGCTATAACGTTGGACAAATCACCTCTCCTATGTAAATACCAGCACACAGCCTCGAAATTAAAGGCAAACACCACACTTCTTAATAGCAATGAAGGGTCTTCTGTTTGCATTGACATGGACTAGGACTGTGTTAAGGACGGAAAAGAGAAGCAGCATTATCAGAGGTATCAGGGGGAAGCGCTGCACCCAGTGCCTGTTAAATGGATGTGGTTTTAAAGCACATCAAGGTTCGGTTGCCAGATTTAAAGTAACAGAGGTCTGAGATGCTCAGAAAGTGCTTTAAGGAGCACAGCTTGAACGCAGGGGGAGCTGCGAGGGGATTCCCCATGCTTTATTTCTCTGTCTTCGTTAATTCCCCATATCCATGCCTCAGTTGCCTTTCCCAGATTCTTACCTGACAGCTCAAACACCTTCCCTCTTCTTTAGCCCGTATTTTGTAAGCATCATGTCTCTGGAGGCTTCCCACGTGCAGGACAGGTAAACAGAAACATAAAGAACCTTTGCTCTTCCAAAGTCTACAGCTATTGTTTGCTTGATATTGATTGCCGGCTGATTAACACTTTGCTAAATTTATTGCTCCATTAAACGATTTATGACAGGTTCTTGAGAGGCTGTTTAGAAAACCCTTACATGATTTATTAGGTTAGTGTTAGCAATTAGTGGTTTAGCAGACAGAGGTAAGATAGGGAACACATATAATAAATTCTTGTTGCTTT